>OOFG01085767.1:0-14533 GCA_900323295.1 Molva molva
GATAGATATAGATATATATATATATACTGTATATAGATATAGATATATACATATATATAGATAGATAGATAGATATAGATATCTATATAGATATAGATATCTCTATATATATAGATAGATATATCTATAGATAGATAGATAGATATATATCTATATCTATACTATATAGATATAGATATATATATATATATATATATATATATAGATATAGATAGATAGATCTATATAGTTATATCTATACCTATATAGATATAGGGAGATAGATAGAAATATTACTAAGTAAAATCCTGGTACTGTATTTGTGTATTTCAGAATTGCTCTTGAAACTATCAGTTTCAAAGGGCCATTTTGAGATTATGAAATGAATCGTTCTTCGGGAACACGATGTCTTGTGCCTCACACCCCCTCAGAACATTTGTGAGGTATAGAAAAAGGTCAAGGTTTTTTTTTTTATTCTGAGATGCGAAATACACATGCTGGTTGCCCAATGTGTGTGGTTGCACACACCATGTCAGGGTCGGAAAGATGACCTCCTGGGGAACACTTTCCCAACCAGATCAGAACGGGGATCAGTGACCACCGTTTCACGACTCCTGAAAAGAAAAAATCCTGCTATTGACCTACTTCTTTTGAGAGGAGCCCAGAATGTTCTCTGGTCTAGAAGAAGCAGAAGTGGATTTGGTGTCTGGCTAAAGAGTGGAACTCTAGCCCAGAATGACTACAGAGAGCCAGGCCCATGCAGTTAGTTAAAGATTACGCCCCAACTCCCAACTTTAATATTTATTAGATAAAACAGTATCGATGTTTGGAGATTCAATAATAATCCTAGATAGGTATTTTTTATTTATTTATCACAAAGATCATTTTGGAAAGGTGGAGTAGTTTTGTTTTATTGACAGTTGGGGTGTGTGTTTGAGGCAGGGCCGGTCAATGACTCTGTATGCAAGCTGCCAGGTCAGCTAGGTTGGCTGGTTGGAGCATCGCCAGGTGATAGTTGGCTGGTTGGGGCATCGCAGGGTGATCGTTGGCTGGTAAGGGTGTTGTCAGGTGATCTTTGGCTGGTTGGAGCATCGCCTGTTGATAGTTGGCGAAGGGGCATTGCCAGGTGATCGTTGGCTGGTAAGGGTGTTGTCAGATGATTTTTGGCTGGTTGGAGCATCGCCTGTTGATAGTTGGCGAAGGGGCATTGCCAGGTCATCGTTGGCTGGTTGGGGCATCGCTAGGTGATCCTTGGCTGGTTGGGGAAGTGGCCAGGATATAGATGGTTGGTTGGGGGTGTGGCCAAGTGATATGTACTCGCTTGATTCTTGCAATTTCTTGGTTGTATCTTCATGGTTGCATGCACTTATTGTAAGTCGCTTTGGATAAAAGTGTCAGCTAAATTAATGTAATGTAGCAAGGAAGTCTCGTCTCTGTGATGAAGGGATATATCGACGTTGAAGTGCTTTTTAGAGAGGGTAAGCTTCTCAGACACTTGTGTCAATTTGATCTCCACTGTAGGTGAAGCAGAGCTGGAGAGGCCAGACTTCCCAGGTCCTGCTGACCCCGTTTGCTCAGGTTCCCAGTTGAGGCTGCAGGGCATCAAGGCTCCAGTTAGGAGCCAGAGCGTGGCCCCTGGCCCCGACAGGAGCAGGCCCGGTAGAACCACCTCACATCAAGCCAAGTCCAGCAAGACGGCTGGACCCACCACCACCAGGGCCAGTAAAATCAGGAACTACAACATCAGAGACTGATAGTTTGGGGTTGGTTGTGTGTGTGTTGGTGTTCAGCTGGTAAAGATGTGATGTCCGTAACCAAATGGACATCACATGTTAACCAGCTGACACAGCTTTGCACCTGTGGAAGAATTGCTCGTTGGCCATCTTCTAGTCCAGGAGAGAAAAAAGTTTGCCAGGCATTTAATGGGACTCATGCCCCACGGTCTTCATGCCTTAATATGTTTCAGGAAACAGAAATAAATGCTATTTGTCATTCTGTACTTGTACTACTTGTATTTATGTGAAACTGTAGAATCATGTTTATTGGCCGAATCAAAATCAATATAAATGTGGAAGTGTTTGTATGCAAATTTGTTACACAAATGCATGGTAATAAACCATAGTTAGTTACTGTTATTGGAGTGTTCGACGTGGGATTTTTTTAAGAAACACTTCCTTCTGGCGCTTTAGGACAGTCAAGAAGCAGTAGGCTCCTTAGTGCAGTCTCTGGATACATCATGGTATCTCTCATATGAACTACAGTTACCTCGACAGTCAGACGAGCCTTCCCTCTTACGTCACCAGACTGGTAAAAGCCTCCGCCTTTTAATCATCCCATCTCCGAGTAGCGTCCTCCGAGTTCTTTTATTGGACATACTTGCCCACTCCCGCTCTACGATTGGCCGCTCGGCACATCATTCAAAAATATTTAGATGACCCACGTGTTCTGTTCTTGCAGGCACCACATAGTCTTTGTTCATCTTGTTTATTTTAAGTTTATGGACCAATATTAAATCCCCCTGCTCAACGAAGTTATACTACGTTATACTCTGTCTGATTGTTAAAAAAATAATAATTTGCAATGAGTTAAATAAAATGAAAATTGAAAATATCTACATTTTAAAGAGATGTAACGTTATAACCCAACGTCTGTCCCAAAAAATATCATACTTGATCGAAATATGGAACATTGTCCAAAAAATGGAAAGGATGGTGCACAGGTGGGCGTGCTAAATTAACTTTTATTGATCTGCTTAATAAATGCAAGCGAATGAATCTCACAAAGACTAGGAATGAATCACAATTGATCCTAAAGCCAACATTACCTTGACATATTTTCCGTCCGAGTTTTGTTATAAGAAAAGTCAAACAGAAGTACCATAGACTGCTGTATCTTTTCATCGATCTGCTGTAATACATAATATAGCAAATATTGATTCCGATTCCGAAGCGCCTTGGACATTTCGACATCATGGCGTAAGTAAATCGAAGTTTCTCTGTGCCGAACGCGCGCTGCACTACGCGCTCATTTGCATAAAGTTAACTGAAGTTCAATTTTTGTCCCGCAACTTAAACGCAACGCAATCCCCCTCGCCCGCTCGCGAGACTTCCCACAATCCCTTGTCCCCGCGATATCTTGTACAATACAAAGTGAATGGGAGGCGTTGCTAAACGCGGGACCACGCGTTTGGTGGGGCCGGCCCGAGAGGCGGGGCCACACTTGAGTGGGGCTGAACTCCAGTAACCCTGTCTTGGAGGTTCGGTTTCCTCTCTCTGACTTGAGGGGCGTGCTGCGAGCTACCCATCACTGGCTGGATCCGACAGCACAGCCTCTGTTCTCATTGGACTGGGAGTTCAACCAACCTGTCAGCCCATGTGTCGTGGCCAGGACCAGTGTGAGACATTTAAATTCATCAGAGAAAGCGATTCAAAGAAGCCAGAGAAATTGGGAGTGCTAGTGAGGGAACGGCTGGAGAGATCTATTCCATCCCAGCTACTGTCGGGAGAACCCTATTGGAACGCCAGAGGATAAAAGGGATTATTTTGGGGAATAGATGCCAATCGAGTGCTGACTTTTTGTACCAAAATATAATTAGGACGATAAAAAATCGCCCAATCTGACAGGTATGTTAAGGAGTCACCACTGTTCTCTACACTGAGCAAAATCTAAAGTAAAAATAAAATGATGGTTGGACAAATGAAAGTCAATTTCAGCATTAATGCCATCTGTTAACTAAGTTTAACAGATTTTAAGTACAATGTACGCCGTAACCAGCCGGCTCTCGGAAGTAAGCTATGCTGGTTTATGTACGGAAAAGAACCATGCTCCCACGCGTGTGCGACACCGCTTTCTCTGCTAGTCATGAGCTGAGCCTTATCGCACGTATTATTAGGTTGTACAATAAAATGCATTGACATTATTCCCCATTGGTTAAAGTTGTTGTTTATACCAAAAAGTAATTTCGAATCACTCTTGATTTTATAAATGTGACTGATGGCCGACCGTTGTAGCTAACCTAGTTTAATCCCCTACTTGTTATTTAGAATCTAGTTTTAACATCACACATGTAAACGTAGATCTCTATCTGTGTGTATTATTGAGGTATGATATTGATGATATCCGATTCCGCTGCACATCTGGACCACGGCCAGACTATGCGATAATAGTTGGGTCATAGGGTTGCAGCCAAGCACGGTTGACAAGAGGCAACTTTTACAATTAGTTGACATGTTAAGTATGTTGGAGATGCAGTGATGATGTGAGATAGCCGAAACAAGAGTGTGCTGTCACTGTGGGTTTGGGAACTACACTTTCAGTTACGTCTGTGTTGTGTGTGTATGCTACAACCTATTGCACAACCCATTGCAGTCGATGAATGTGTTGCTTATTTAAAAAAGTTAGCCTTCGTGTGTGAGCGAGGATCGGGGCCCATTCCTCAAGCCAGGTTGAGGAATTTCCAATGAGGGACACAAAAGCAGCCTTCACACACGTGACTTGTTGGCAAATCAGACTGCAGAGCTCCTAGCCTCTTGCCAAGCCCAGACGGGAGGTGGTGGATGGTGCACCGGCTATTTTTCAAGTGGTTCTGTCAGATCTTCACAGGTTAACTAGATGACACAGCACCCTTTGTTTTACTTCCTTTTTTAAATGACAATGATCGCCCACAGTTGGAAAATCTCTGTCTAGCACTTCTACTTTAAATGTACAACATGTTGGCCATACCAACTGCCACGAAAGTACATATATTAAGACTTTATCGCAGGATCAATACTAGCTGAATTGATATATCCGGCAGCATGGACATATTGGGAATTTATCATTGTCATTACTGCACACCCAAACTGTGGTTACTCCTGAACAGCAAGGCACAGGTGTAGGCCTGAACAAGTCCCATCTTGTCCAGTGAACCTGACAAAGACGACGTTAAGTACGGTGGCTATTGAAGTATGAATTATTGTGATCAGTAGCCTGGATTAACTTGGAACAGCCGCTGTGAGAAAATCTGTTGGCTTTTTCTTCTTGAGCCTCATTCTGGTTTTATATTGTTTCTCGGTCAGGCCTATTTCAATAGGTCTTTATGACGGGGACAGCCTCAAAGATACACACAGGACATTCAGATGATAATTGGAGACACAACTCTTGAGAGCCCAGCCGGGGCTACGAATAACTCAGAAGAATGAGGGATTGTTCACAATCATGTGTGCAACAGGGTGCCGTGCGCTGACATACGTGATGGGATACGTATGACAAGGGAAACCTGTTATTAAAGGGACAGCCTATGCTTATCCATAGGAATGTAGCAATGGAATGAACAGGTCAAAAACACGCTCAGGTACTTCCCATGTACCCACCGCCAGCTGGTGTGAGCTACGAGCTGCTGTAGCACGGCGCTGCTTTGGCCCAACAGTTTGTATGTAAATGTTGTGGTAGTCAAAACACACAGTTCTTATACAGACTAAGGTACTGGTAGTTTCTGGATTGTGGTAGTAGTCTGTTTGGTCTCTGCAGGGGAAGTAAGAAGTAAGCACGTTTTGTTTTTCTAAATGGGAGACCATTACTGCACACACTGTGTGTACATTTGTTCCAACCCACCGCGTGTCCCACGATGGAGGTTGACTCTGCCTTGCGATAAACGACCAGCATGCGGGGGTGGATGCGCAGTGTGATCTGGGTCAAGCGAGGCCACACGCTCCATCAAGGTGCTGTATCCTCAGCCCTAGTAATCCTCCACCACCCAGAGGCCGCAACAGGTGACCAAATCTCCTCAGGCCTGCAGACACTCTTATCATTACAGTTGGCCCAAGACTGTGTTTATAATTTCCTAGAGAGGAAAGTTGGAACGTAGAAGAAAGGCATTTACTAGTGACATCACCTTGCACCAATTTCAGCCAATGAGAGTGCTTGATGTATTAACCAGTGTACTTCTCTGCATCCTTTTGGTTTCATTTTATTGACTCTCTCCTCCTTACTCTTTCAAGGAATACGCTGATCATAAAACGACGACAATCCAATCGGTAACTCATTTTTATGGATGGCATATTATTTAGAAGGCGTAGACAACAAGTGAATGAAAACCGTTTGCCGGTGAAGCTTTAGTGGCCCGGTATCTGTGTGTACGTTAGGAGTTAGCAGCGCTTCGACAGTTATGTTGAGTCACACTGCTCCCATTCCCCTCCTGCCATGCTGGCAGTGGCGTGATGTGGTGTGGTGTGACACTGGATCGAGTTTCCTGCTTTCGCCTTGCACGTCTTGGCAGAGGGCCAGACACACGCATGCACCACCAAACCAAAACACTTCTAGAGCAAACGAACGAGAAAGCAATACAAAATGACAAATAGCCTCAAGTAAGCCCAATGTGTAATTCTGCTGCATTTGTTAATGTTTATCTCGTTTTTTGGCAGGCCTTAAAGCAGCCATGTGTTATTGGACTCGAACTGTAGTTTGCCACTCTGATTTGTAGAATGAAGTGGATTATTGTGAACACCGCGGGTCTGCTGTCATAATAAGAGGCAGCAGACACTGTCACACAGCTGCACCCAGAAAAACCCATCACCCACCCTGTTATCCTCCCGTCCAGTCAGCCAGCCTCAATTCAACGTAATGCGAGGTCATTGGTGGACTGGACAGAAGGTAGGCGGTTTGTCCCAGAAACCAGGGACAAAAAGATCCAGACTGAGCATGTGCACTTGCTAACCACGCAAGCGCACTATACCCGTACACATCTCGCAGACAATGAGATACGGATGTGCTCTCATGTGTGTACACACAGACGGAGGGCCGTGGCTGGCCCACATTGTGTACTGTAAGTGCTCTTTCATGCATGTACTGAAGGAGCTCAGCTTGCTAAACCCAGCATAGACGACACATTTGGTTCGGCATATATAAGATACACACTGGGCTGATGGGCTGTGTAAAGGTTTATGACGCTGCCGTTGTGTGACTGAGAAGCTTGAGGAGATCATTAGATACAGATTCAGGATGAGAATATACCTATTAAAGTCTTAATGTTTAGTGCTATGAGGGCTATATCTATCTCAAAGATTTCTCTGTAATAATCCTGGTAACATGTTTGTATTACCCGTCAGCATCTTATTCAGTGCTTTAGAAAGTCATAGCTTTCCATTCGACCAATGAGGGGGTTGCAGACTTTCCCCTAAGGGATAGTCCGTCTAGACAGCCCTACCCTCATTTTCTGCTCTTCTTCAAATTTAGTTTGATATTCATCTTTGGTGTACATTGGCAAATGTGTCTTTAACGACAATATCTTCGAAAATTCTGTGTGCCTTTTTTTTTGTGCACCATTGACCATCAACCTCCTTGGATAGCTGACTTCCTCTATCAAACTCTTAACGTGATCTTGTCGTCCTTCCCCATCCCCGTACTCCCTATGTGCCCAGTGATCCATCATGGATGAGGTCGTAATAGCGGGGATATCCGGGCGCCTGCCCGAGTCTGAGAACCTAGAGGAGTTCTGGCACAACCTCTTCAACGGCGTTGACATGGTAACGGAGGACGACAGGCGCTGGAAGCCCGGTAAGAAACACTCTACAATAACCTCAAATAATAGGACGGCGATAACGATTACAAAAAAATAATTATTAAAGAAAATGGTGTCACCAGTCTGATGCAAGTTCCTATATATACATATATATTTACATTTTTTTTCTTATTTACTTTGTTGCGTCCGTAGTGAAGTCACTAGTTTCCTGAAAGGTATGTAGATGACCTGCAGATGACCTGACCACAAGCTATCAGTATGCTGAAGTCACAGTGCCCCTTTATCAGCATTCCTTATCTCTTATTATTCAACCCATGGACAGATGTTTAAACAGAGCAAATAGGAAACCTGTCTCTATTTGACTTTTGAAATGGCAGTAGTGGGTGGAGAACGTATGCGTCCTGTATTTGAGTCAAAATGAAACGGTTTGCCTCTGAATGATTTTTGTAATCCGGTTTTTAGCCTCTGCCTCTAGTATATAGTAAGGTAAACTACTCATTATTCATCAGTACCTCATATTTGGATGCGAGGATGCATTCCATACTTGACTCATAAACCTGTTGGTCAAGTGACGTGTTTCTGTTGATCCAGTTTTACATAATATTATCGTATAGCTTGTTATAAACAGAGTAGTAGTGGTGGTGGTGAGTATTTGCTTTGGGATGTAGTATACAAGTTTGCCAATGTAGAATTATGCAGGATAACTACAAGTAGCTCAGAATTACACTTATTGTAATTTTCAACCCATATACAGTATTAAAAAAAGGTTTCTAATCACCATAGTGGTGTGAAAAAAACATTCGCCTCAGTAACTCATTTTTCAAATAGTTTAGGTAACCTCATGTCTGATGTTGGAATGAACACTATGCAAATATACAAATACGCAATACTGAGTAACTCAGTATTGCATAAGAGTAACTCTACACACTATGATATAATTATTTCAAAACCCCTATTATGTTCTGTTGCCTGGCTACCCGACTAGGAATCTACTTTGCTTTCTTTTTCCTTTCGGCCCACATAATCAAACTTGTCCTTAAAATCCTTGCGTCTCTCGCCTTCCTTTCCCCTAAGCCCACTTCCTCGGTTCTTTTACTTTCTTGTGAATTCAGACTCTTCTCTGCATTGCTTGGCAGCATCCCAAGTCCTCTTTCATTTGTAGAAAGAGCTCTGGCCTGGAACACACTCGCACGCACACGCACGCACGCACACACACGCACACACTTCTAGACCAGGGGAGAGTGACAAAGAGAGAGCCAAATGCAGTAAGCCGGAGCAGGGTGTCTGAGCGGACATAGTGGAGGTCAGTGTGGGCCGAGTGACACCACATAGCGATGGGGAGTTCGGGACGTGATGGTGGGGAGCTCATTGTTTTCCCCACCGTGTGAATAGCTCTGCACCGTGTGACTCAGGCAGGGGTTGGGTACCGAAAACCCCAGCAGGACAACTTGCTTGCTTGTCCAGCAGAGTAGTTCTGCATATGCTTAACTAGGTCGCAACATGGGTCAAATTCAAGATGAATAATTCATTTTGCGTCCGTTCTCCCAAGAAGATAAGCCAGGTTTAGCGTTGTAGAATCAGAACGGAATAAAGATAGCCTGGCATCGCCAGAGGAATTGCAAACCGTAATTAGTCTGGAAGCTCTCCGTTCATTTTCGATTTCCAAAGGGCGTCACCAACGGGCGCAGACCAAAATGCCTCTGGACGCAATTGGACAGGCCAACAACCAATCATAGCAACGGGTGACGCAGCACTGAGCGACAAAATAACATCTTTCTTCTCAACAAAAGCTTTAAGTGCAGTCAGTTATTCTTCTTTTAGTAAAAATAAAGGATCCAGTTTGTTTAATACTGACTCGATAGCATAATCAACAAGACCGTTCTACATCAGCGGCAGCCATCTTTGTTGTCTCTACGGCGTTCCTCTGCACCGTCATCGTATTTATCCCGCCTCATATTAGATAAATGGTTGCGATTGGTTGGTCTATCTAGTACCGGTCAGAAATCTTTTTGTATGGGAGGGAAGCCAGACCTTACCTGCAGAGCAAATGAAACATGAGCTTGCGAGACTCGTCTGGTTCCCAGGCTACATTATAGATGCCCTCACATGATAAGCTTGCAGCATCAGCGTTGCCAATGCTTCCCTGTGGGGTTGAGCGTGGAAGCCCTACTTAGCAATGTGGCTACCCTGGGTGTAGCGGATTGCTCGGATTCTCCGCCTTTTACGTTGCGCTCAAAGTTAAAACAATATCATTCTAAAATGTTCGAACACCAACAGAATCCAAACACAAACGGCATTCTTCATTTCTAGACCTTGATACATGTTTTATGAGTTGGAAGCGCTGAACTATCGTCTGTAAGCTGGCCATGTTCCAAATAAATCATCCAGTTGCACGGAATTTGCTAATGCAATGACATTTCACAAATGAGAAAAGTTGCTTTACGAATCTCATGGCCATTTTCAGAGTCATTGTTTTGTTTGGTAGGCCACAATTATACAAAAACGGTTTGAAATTTATTTTTTCAAAACTAATTAGAAATATTCTGGATAAATTTTAGGGTGAATTACAACCAAATACAACAAGCTAGATGAGTCCATCCCCAATTCGTATATTTTAAATCGGGGGATCTTCTTCATTTGGACCCAAAAGACAGTTTCAGTGCGTTTGTGTGAACCAGCTGCACACAGAACACTCCGAAAACTCTGAGCAACTGGTGATCCATTCATCAAAACAATTCAACAATTCTAGTGTGTTCTCTCCGGAGTGTTCTGTGCCTTGTCAGGCCGTGGCCCACCTCCGACGGGATCGTGACCCCCGTCCCCTAGTTAAAGAAACACAACGTTAAAAACGATAAAGCCACCACCATGCGAATGCTGCAGCTTTCAAAGAGAGGGAGCATGTGGGTCTAACCCCGTTTTGATTTGCTGTCGGCAGGTCTGTACGGTCTTCCCAAGAGGAACGGCAAGCTGAAGGACATCAGCCGGTTCGATGCCGCCTTCTTTGGGGTTCACCCCAAGCAGGCGCACACCATGGACCCCCAGCTCAGGCTCATGCTGGAGGTCTCCTACGAAGCCATCGTGGACGGAGGTAAGCCGGGGAAGAGATGCTGAGGAGGAGTAGAAAGAGACAGGGCTCCATCCTTAGGCTAATATAGGATGAAATACGACTCTGTTGTGTATAGTATATGGAACAAAAAATGTAATTGTGATATAAACGTGAATTTTTCTTTGCAAAGAAATCTTGTAATACATTTCCCCGAAAAGGGATGTTGTTGAAGGTTTAGGTTTAGGAGGTTTGGAAGGTTAAAAACCGAGTGTGGTCGTGTCTGCGGTTGTCGGACAGGTCTGAACCCCACGGCCCTGCGCGGCTCCAGGACGGGGGTCTACATCGGCGTGAGCGGCTCGGAGGCGGGCGAGGCCTTCAGCCGGGACCCCGAGGAGCTGCTGGGCTACAGCATGACGGGCTGCCAGCGCGCCATGTTCGCCAACCGCCTCTCCTACTTCTTCGACTTCAACGGTGAGACGGGCGGCCGCACCAGCGGTTTATCTGTTAGCTTAGCGGTCTTTTAGATGTAATGCCGCCTTCCATGCTACCCATGACATGTAACGGTACACAACGTATTGTAATGCTTATCGGGCCACATGGGTTAACCGAGTTGGCACTGAGGGGATATAACATACTGTTACTTTCTCAGTTGTTTAATTGAAAGGGTAATTAAACGCCACAATCACTTTTCAGTTGAAAACAAAGGTTTTCAACTGAACTTTTCTGTTATTTTTAACAAAAATGTATAAAATGTTAAACGGGGGAAATCTCTACTAGTGGCTAAAAAAACCCCGCTTTTTCCAGGGTGGTCGTTTTCTACCGGCTGCGCACCGTAGCACTAGCGAGTGCGGCATGCGTTCTGACGACGTTTTCGTAGAGTATCTCCGTCTGTGTTTATCCATTAGTAGTCGGTCCCTTAACCACAACCACCCCTCCTCCGCCTCCCCCCAGGCCCCAGCACAGCCATCGACACGGCCTGCTCCTCCAGCCTGCTGGCCCTGGAGAACGCCTTCCAGGCCATCCGCCACGGACACTGTGACTCCGCCCTGGTGGGCGGGGTCAACCTGCTGCTCAAGCCCAACACCTCGGTGCAGTTCATGAAGCTGGGCATGCTCAGTCCGGAGGGCACCTGCAAGTCCTTCGACGCCTCAGGTGAGACACCCGCTCCGACCACCGGGGGGGGTCTCGCCCCAAACCCCCCCCCGTGGTGAAACACTACCGAGCACATGATTAGATGCAGATTCATGAGTACTGAATACAGAGTGCTATGTGTACTGTATTCATCTGAAGGGTAATTGCTCTACACAAGATGGAAATAGTGTATGTAATAAAAGTATAAATATAAATAAAATGAGTCACAAATATAAACTCAAAAAGTAGTAGGGCAACAGAATATGATATATACATATGCTTATATACATCATTAAAATGCAAAATGTGCGTAACGTTACTCAAACGCTGGGATGCTGCACATCAATATTGCGTTGCGATATGAAAGTCACACAATGAGTACGGTGAGGAAGTCCATCATCCAGATTCAGCAGATTATGGTTTAAATCACGAGGTTGGTTGATGGATTAAAAATGAGCCCTTAAATGAGCAACGTGTGAATCCTCCCCCCCACCCCCCAGGTGACGGGTACTGTCGGTCAGAGGCAGCGGTGGCCGTGTTTCTCACCAGGAGGTCCGCGGCCCACAGGATCTACGCCACGGTGGTGAACGCCGGCAACAACACCGACGGGTACAAGGAGCAGGGTGAGTTCCAGACGGCGGTGTACTTAAAAGAAGTCCTAACCGGCGTGTCTGATCCAGGAGGCGGCCCAGCTGCTGGGAAACACGGTGGTTTCGACGGGGTGCAATCTAGTCTACTGCAATGCGTGGGCTGTTTGTTTAATGACACGAGTCGTGGCGAGATGAGACTCGATCCTCCACGGGGTATCGATGACTAATAGCAGGCCGCCCAGCCAGACCGGAGGAACCTTATTTTGCCTCTGTTTTTAAAGCTTTGATTTTCTCTGTTTTAAAACGCTGTGACTCTGGCAACGTCATAAAAGGGTTGTGTGTTGTTTATCAAAGGACATGCATCAATGTCATGATCTTGCAGTCTTTTACGCACACGCGCACACACGCGCACACACAAACAGGTGACCCTGTGTGAGTGCGCCCACTCTGACCTTTTCTCCAGTCATCCTTAACACACTTGGCCGCTTGTTGCGTCTGCTTATAAATCATCCTAGCGGGGGATCGCTGGCCGGCATGTGGCTTGAAATAGTTTGCACGTGCACACACGCATACCACATACACACGCAGATACTGCGTACGTGTTTGGCCAATGAAAAACCAGGGGAACGGGGGAAGGGGTTTACGTAACCTGTTGTCTGTCTGCGTTTTTTTTTAGCGACAACATATCTTCAGTTATTTCTGCCCCACTCTCTCTCACCTGACGCCTGTCATTCTGAGCGTCACGTTACCCTAACTGTGAGCAATGGCTCTGGTTCAGCAGGTGTAGAAGTCAAGGCTGATTTTGACCATGAGCTGTCACTGAAAACCAGCGACATCTCCGTTCTCCACACCTTTTTTATTTTTATTTTAAAAGCCATAAAGGCTTTTTATGCCTTTATGGACAGGAGAGTGACGGGGAAGTAGGTTGAAATAAAGGGACATGTAGCATCGGACCGCAGGTCAGAATCGAACCTGAGTCACTATCAGGCATGTGGCCTATGTGGTTTGCGTATTAGTGGGTTGAGCCACCAAGCTCCACACTTTTAACTGTCCTATTCAACCTCCACTTTAAACGTGTTTTGTATTTCCTGATATTGTCCGGACCCGACCGTAGCATAGACCGGTAACCCTGCTCTCTGCTAGCCTGGGAACCAGACGAATCTCGCGAGCTGGTGTTTCATTTGCTCTGCAACTAAGGTCTGGCTCCACAATTTCTTTTTTGCCTGGTATAAGATAGATCGACCAATCACAACCGTTTATCTAATAGGAGGCGGGATATATACGATGACTATGCAGAGGAGCGCCGTATAGGCATATTCAACAACAACAAAGATGGCTGCCGCTGATGTAGTTTGCAATTCGTCTGGCGATGCCAGGCTAGTTCTACATCCGCGGCAGCCATCTTTGTTGTTCCCAGGCTAGCTCTCTGCACGCATGCGCTGAGCGTGTCCCTTCTCCCGTCTGGCAGGCGTGACGTTCCCCTCAGGAGAGATGCAGAGGAGGCTGGTGAGCAGGCTGTACGAGGAGGCCAACATCCGCCCCGAGGAGGTGGAGTACATAGAGGCCCACGGCACCGGGACCAAGGTGGAGACAGCCGCGCCGCATGCACGCAGGCACAAACACGCACCGCAGCAATATACATGTAAAATGACCCGTGTCGTGGTGTTGCGTGCAGGTGGGCGACCCGCAGGAAGTGAACGGCATCGTCAGCGTGTTCTGCCAGTCGGAGCGCGAGCCCCTGCTCATCGGCTCCACCAAGTCCAACATGGGCCACCCAGAACCTGCGTCTGGTCTCGCTGCCCTGGCCAAGGTGAGAAGCAAACCCGAAAACAACTTATCGTAGATGAAGAGTGATGTGTTACATAGTAGTACCATGGTCCAAATCCTGGTCCAAATGTTGACCTAAATGCACAAAGTTGTAAAGAAACGTAGGATATGATGTAAATATGGAGGGTGTTTAGTTTGCCTTTTTTAAGGAGTATTACACCAAGCTTCTGGTTGTGAATGATTCAAATCTTGATCACACGCTATGTTCATTTGATCTTATGTATATTACGAGTCCGTTCATGTCGCGCCTCAAGGCCTCGTCCACAACCAGCGTGTTTTGCTGACTGAATACCTCCCCGCCGCCAGGTGGTGCTGTCCCTGGAGCACGGCGTGTGGGCCCCCAACCTGCACTACAGCAGCCCCAACACGGACATCCCGGCCCTGAGCGACGGGCGCCTGCGCGTGGTGGACCGGCCCGTCCCCGTGCGCCGCGGCATCGTCGGCGTCAACTCCTTCGGCTTC
>OOFG01085769.1:0-13271 GCA_900323295.1 Molva molva
CTCTGCGCTTTCACGGACAGGCAGCAGCATTTCAGTGTTGACTGACAATGGCGGAACACGCAAAGCTACCAATTCCAGCGCTCTAAGGAACGGCTTACACAACCAAACAGGCCAAGCAAAAAAAAAGAACTTCTGGAGAAAAGAAAGAGGAAAAGAAAGCTGCCAGGAAAAAGAGCCAGGAGTCATGCAAGACGTGGGGAGAAGGGAGGGGAGGGCTGACTTAAAAAACGGACAGGAAGTTAGCCAAAATGACAACATCTCTTACAGCGCCTTTAAGAATAAACAACAAGCAGGCAAATACAAGTACCCAGGATAAGGAGGTGGTGGAGCATCGTGAGGCCCGATCTTTGCTATGGCCTGCTCATAGGAGGGCAGGTCTGGGAGGGGGAGGTCCTCTATCGGAGGGTTGTTTAGTGGTGGCATGGGCTGTAGGGAGACCTCCTCCAGCCTCCGCAGGATCAGAGAAGCGTTACTGCGCCGGCGACGCACCCTGACTGAGCTGATAACAGAAGGTTTTTTGATTTTTATTGCACACCAACAGGTGTGGTCATCCCCCTTTAATGGTCAATGGCTTATTGAGGCATCTGATTTTGAACTAAGAATATACATAGTACTGGGGAACTCTTTGCTTACCTGGTACGGGAGAGGCCATCTTTACATCTGCCTTGACAAAAGTACCAGATGAGAAGGCTCATGACAACCACAGACACACCAGCCGATATCAACCCCACCAGGAGAGATGTAACATCTAGCCGTCCTGGCCGCTTCGCTTCATCTGGACAGCCACACACAGAAATTGTACAATTAACAGCATGGCAACTATTTAAATTCTGTACATGTTTACATACAGTATGCAAGCATCAATATAATACCATTGTCAAAAGTATCTGGCTCCAAGGGAAGAAAGAAGGAAATAATCAAAACTACTCATCAGCACTTGTGTCTTACCTTCTTTATACTTTTTCCAAAAAGCCGCCTACAAAATAAAGTACTATAATCAGTTACATGGGCTTTGATTAAAAGCTTCTGCTGCTATTTTAATCATGTTGAACTCAATGCACTTTAACCACTTAACTGTATCCATGTCATTCTCGAAGACCTCCCGTGCCTCCTCATAGTTACACACTTCTTCATAACACTCTCTTTCCAAATTTCCTGGAGTGAAGATCTCAAAGTCAAACCTGTTGAACAGTAGATGGCGTCCCAAGAATATATTTGCCTCCTCCTCTTCGACGAAAACTTTAGTCAAATAAACCAGAGAGAAAAATTGTGTCACCATGTAGGCTAATTAGAAGCAAATTGTGTCATCCAATAGGAAAATATGTTACCTTCCTTCAACGTGTCCTCTGGTCCTCCGTCAATTGACATTAAGTGTCTATTACATGCAAACTCTCCAAAGGCCAGTATTTGAAAGAGTGTACATAGAAAGAGAAACGCGGCCATTGCCAAAAACGTATCCACCTGTACTGACCAGGCGGGGATATATCTGATAATTATTATCTGGTAAACTACTACCCCTACTTTATACTTTTCGAAGATATAAGGAAAAATGGCAGCGTTAGAATAATATTTGTTTCCCACTGAGTCGAGACCCGTGTCGTATTGTTATTTATCACAACTCCGAGTGATCTTGAGTGGTCTCCTAACTTCGACGCGTTTGTTGAATCAGAAAATGTATCTACCTTCAGCGATCGACCGAAACAGCTGCGTTATTGAAAAAAAGTCCTATTTAAAAGTGGATTGCTGTACATTATCTGTACGTCAGCTATGCAGTGCTAAAGAAGCAAACCCTTACTACTTACTAATCCTTCGCACTACAACTTTCTGTTTACTCCAAATTACTGTGACGTCACCTGCTCAAAAACTACCTGTGCAGACCAAACCAATCGAGCTTCGTTATCACTTGGCTGATTATAATTTGGTATGACAAGCAAATGGACACTAGGTGGCACTTGACACCATCGAAACTAAAACAGCTGAGTTGACGTGAAAGGGGTGAGGTGTGGTGGTTTTAAATGTTTCCTATATCTATAAACGTACATGAATAATGGCCTTTTCATCTAAGGGACTAGTTTATTTTTGCCATTATTTAAATATATTTAAATGGTAAAAGGACATTGGTGCCTCATAAGTTACAATTGAAGGACATCCACTGTTATAATATGAATTTAGCCTGGGCTAGACTCTGAATAGAGAGCCAATATTATACATTCCTGAATGTTTGTCACTGTTAATAGTTAGACCAACAATCCATTGTACATCTACACCCAATTTCATAACCCAATGAGATCACTGCAACAACAATTCAAGAGATTATAGCCCAAGATGGATGACTAAGTTAAAACACTTATGTGTTTTAGGTTTGGGGCCAGTGTTTATGGAAAGGAGGGATATGATGCATTCAAGCATCAGTAGAAAAGGCCCTGAGGTCCCTCTCTTGTCTCGGTGTCTGGATATTGTCAGTCTCAGATTTAACATGAAGAATGTTGGTTGAAAGAAGCGGGGTAAAGTGAAAGTACAATACTACACTGCAAGATATGTTGTGTCAAATTTTCTTTGAAGCAGTAAAAGCCCCAACTACTATAATTGGGTATTCATTTGTGAACATAATCAGTCGATGTACATGTTTATAAATACAACCTTCATTCATGTTCAACACAGGACACACAAACTGACATTGGTTTCAGTAAGGGATCATTTGAGCTGCTTGTGCAAAAGTGGTCAGTTGGAAATCTAGCCTCACCACTGGAATGTTATCTCATTTACATTTTATTTTACACGACAGAACAACTTGGAACTAGTTGTATCTGACTTTGATAAGGAGGAGATAAAACCAGCCACATCTGGCAGATCTCACATCACGCCTGCTGCTGCTGTGACCCAAAAATGAAGACACGAAATAGAAAGAAGAATAGACAATCAAACACATTGAGAGCCTTCTCAATGCGGGGCTTTGTGTTTGCGGTGGTGGTGTCGTCCTTCAGGTGCTCCACCACCTGGCTGGTGGTGCTCCGGTGAACGTGTTGTGTGATTTATTCCTCCTGATAAGATGCTGCTCCCTCGTGGACCTACTGCACAAGAGTGAGCATTGAGATTCTGCAGACTCAGTGGGGGTGGGGGGGTGGTGAGTAATGACATCACCAAACAACTCGGCTGGCTGGAGATGGGCTAGTGGCGTTGTTGGGGGGGTGGGGGGAAAACCCTTTTTTTCCTTTCCGGTAAAATTGGGAGTCGCTGGCTAAGCTGAAATCAAGCAGATACGGTTGTGCTGAGTTGTGTAATTATCATTCGACGTGTATAACCTTCCGTTTAGCACTTCAAATTGAAGAATAAACTCTTATTACAAGTGAAATAAGCAATGCAGGGGACAGATTCCTGAGGGGCACACAGCAGAAAATAAAGTACATTCGATGCTGTGATTAAAACATCAAGTGTTCCTTTATTTAATCCTTTCTATTTTCACGGTCTCTGACTGCCACACAAATGAAATGGCAAAAATGTGAAGGTATTGCTTTAAGGCCTATTGGTACTCCTGAATAAAGTGAAATATTTTTGGGTCTTTTTTATTGTATGTGTCTGCTGAAACGATGCTTGAGTGCTATGTCGGTCCGTGCTGATTTACTTCCAGGCCCAGGGAGGCCTTCCCAGACTCCTCTAGCACTTAATGCTGTTCATATATATCACCAGATTATCCCTCTGGACAGGGGCCAGGTTTAAGGGAAATGCAACACTTCACTTCCTGGTTAAAACAACATTAAGAATATTAACCACGGCCAGTCATGAAAAGGAGGTCACAAGATCGAGTCATGGTGATTCACAGTATGAGAAGCTCAACCACAACCCAGTTGCTGTGTCCACATTCGAGAGGCACTGAATCAGCCTTGGATGATGTGAACGGTAATGTCCTTTACAACTTCAGTTCACTGGGGGTCATCGTAAGGGCGTGTCTCTGGTATTGCCACAACACTGACCGCCTTTCTCATCCTAGTCTCATCTTATCCAGTACCACTTGACGGTCACTTACCAGAAGTGTCGCCAACAGTACTTCAAAAAGATACTTCCGGATTTGAGAAAAAGTTATACTTCCTACTCCAGTTCTACAAATATATCTTTTTAATAAATACAAATTCAGGAAATCCAGACTCTTATATAGGATAGTTGCCATTACATATTTGTAATTATTGTAACTATTATTGTAACTAGTTATAAATAATAATGAAAAGCACATTTCATTCCTAATGTTACCTAAATAACTAATGTAAAAACCACACGTAAAACTATCTTATTACTATACACAACCATGTTCAAGAATAAAATGATTGAGACCAACCACAGGGGATCTCCATCATTTTTTATTTTTTTGGTCAATATAAAACAAATGGTGATCAGATTCGCCTGAGAGTTCAGGAGCAGAAGGGAATAGCAGGCCGAGATGGTAACCTGGGCAGTTGAGTGAAGGGATGAGAATCAAGCAGAGGGTGATAGGGTCTGCAGGCTGGTCTTTACGGTGGCTAGGTTGGCCTTCCAGGAGGTCAGGTTGTCGTGAAGCTGCTGCCATTGCTGCTTGCCAAAGGTACGATGAGTGCTGTGGCTGATGAGGTGGAAACCAGAGAGGGAATACAGATGAAAATAACTCTGAATGAAAAACAAAGCAGCCACAGCGAACCATGTCACACAGTCATGAGGAATATAGTACTCCGATGCATTTTGGAATGAACTACAGTTGCTTTGTATCTGGAGCCAAACTATCAAAACAAATCTTGGACTTCGGTTTACCTCACAACAACTTTTCGCTGGGTCTGATCAATTTTGCAGTACACCATCTTGGTCCGGACAGCTGCATAGTCGGAAGAAAACGGACGGAGAAGGGCTTAATTAAAGAATTTAGGCAAGCAGACAACCCAACGATTAAGTATCAACACAAAAGTATACAATATAAAGTGAAGAGGGCAGGGAAGAATTCAATGACCAACACAGACGTTTTCTTTTTCTTGGCATCATCTGTGCTTTACGGTTGCATAGAACCGCAGAAGAAAAATTAGCACGAGTCGCGTTTGCCAATACCGTCGATAACGAAGGCCTCGACATCCTCAGCGTCGGTCTGCAGCTCCTGTTGCATGGTGTCGAAGGAGATCTCCTTGAATTCCACCGCCATGCCCATGAACGTCAGCAGACGCATCTTGGCCATGTTCTGCTCGTGGGACAGGCCTGCGAAGCAACACACAAGGATCATTAACCACAACAGAGACACGCTCAATTACACTTTACTCTGGGAGTTTCCCCTGTGTTAATTGGATCTCCATTCAGGAGCACACAGTCAGGGAATCTACTCATTAATACAAACACTACATCACGTCGTCTGTTTTTAGTGGGCACCTTACACACTTTAGTAATTACCTCAGCTTGCAGCGTTGGGACACAAAGACCGTGCTGCTGACACACGCATTCCTACTCTAAAAACAGTGCATGGTGGCTCTCATGGTCTCAGTGTGTGGTTATTATCATGTGGACCTATATAATACAATGTAAAATAATTATGTTGTGCTATTGGTCGAAAAGAAATGTAGTTAACAATATTCGGGTGTAATAATTTGAGTCATGGAACATGTATCCTGAAAACAAAAAAAATCGAATGCTGCTGACTAACAGCATCTAATCTTTTAAAAATAAATGATTTGAGAATAACTCAAACCCATGGGATAGTTAATAAACCATCTCAATCACTAAAAGTATGACATTTTCAAGTTACACCTACATTTCAGACTGCACATCACACAGTATGTAGAATTCCTATACTAATCTGACTTAAAAGTCGTATCCGCCAGGCACGCAGACAAAAAGCATTTATTTGAAATGCATCTGTTCACAAATAGTGTTACATTTGTCCCATGTTCTTGACAAAATAATACAGAACTAGCAACTATACCAATGGTCATGCAATGCATTATTTCAAAGTAGCCTCAATCTGTCATTAAAGACTCATAAAAGGCACAGGCTTTGAATGTGGAATTCATGCAGCTGTTATCTTATGTCAAGGCTACTCACCAAGGGAGTCAATGAAGTCTTTGTTGCTCTGATAAAACTTAACGTATGCCGCTAGCTTTGCACTCACAAAGATGGTTAAAAGCTAGGAAAGAGGATGGGAAGAGATTTTGCAAAAATGTATCACAAATGAATCACCATTCAACAAATTCATTTCGAAAGACTACTGGGCAGGGCTACAATCTTAATTATAGTTTGAGTTAAATTAATAATTGCATGTATAAATAGGGTTCAGCAGCCCAAATTTTTTAAACTAACAAATTTTTGTAAACTAATCATTTTGAATACAAGACCTGAAAACAATACAGCTAAAAGCAGAAATCCATAATATGCATATATACATTTGTTTTTTTTACATTTTAAAAGCTACTACTTTAAGCACTTTATTTTATCTAATTTATCAACTGCCCAGAATGAGTAATACAAATAGCCCCAAAAAATAAAGTTTGGGTTGTGTGATTATAACAAATAACTGTATACATATAAACTGACCATGACCATGATAAATAAGAAAAATCACCCAGCAAATACCAGCAATATATATTGTAGAACTAGTTCTACCATGTTGGTACTCACATCGTGGATAAGCTCGCCCTCCAGAAAGCGGACTGGTTTCAGGGCCAGCAGATGGTCGAACAGGAAAGTGTTGGGGTCTTTCAGAGCACGGACAATACATCTAAAAGGAGTCATAGAAAGGGAAAGAAGAAGTAGATGTGCGTTTATGACCATGTAATTCGTAGGACTCTCAATGAGCATTGAGAAAAAAAGCAATGCTCTCCTCCTTACCTGTGGGCATCAACGCGAGCTTGTGAAGCATTGTCTTCTGTGTAACTTCCCAGCAACTCCACCATCACCTTAGCTGCCGCCTCACTGCCGTCACATAACACAAACCAGACCAGTCATGGAAACATGTGCCAATTAATGGCTCCTCTTGAGCACATGCACACACAAGGCCAGGCAGACATCATTCTACGCTTACCCTTTTTTACAGTCCACCAACGCCTCATACACCAGCCTCAGGAGTGTGTGCTTCTTCTCTGTGTTGAGGTTCCAGTCAATGATCCACTTACGAACCTGAACAAGCACACAAACACATCACCAAACCATTTCATCTTCCATTCCGCATAGGGACCTTTGAAATCGGTTCACTCCAGCTCCATTGCAATTCAGAAAAACTGAAATTGGACTAGAAAACCTTTCTAGTCAAGAGAAAATGTGTCTTTGAATAGACGCAGTTAGCGTTGACCTGTAGCCATAGCTCTCTTTTGGCATGGTAACAGATTCTTACCTGGTCCAGGTCAGTGGGGATGAAGGCAATGGCATTACAAGTTGCCGCCACCTTGATGAGACCACAGAAGACGGAGTACCTCACTGGGGTGTTCTCATCCATGCCATGGAACAAGTTACTTAGCCTAAGAAACAATCAAAAATATGATCATTATGGAAGGGACATGTACTTACAGTGATAAGTTATTTACATGATAACATACTACTACATACCCACAATCACTATTCAATTAGTTTAATTGTTTTGTGTTGTGGTAAGAGACATTTGGTTTGTTTTCAACAGAATTTTACCCAATACGTCCTAGTGTAATGCCTTTGACAAATATGGTTATGGGACTCACAGCTGCATCCTTAGGGAGGGTCTTTCTCCTTCGCGAAATTTCACCAGCTTCTCACAGAGACTCTCAATGAGAGCCTCCTGCTTTTCTGTCTCGAGGATCAACAACAGCGACACGATACTGTTCATCACACTCTCTACATCTGCAGAGAGATAGAGAACAAAAATAGTTTAGGATAAATACACATGGAGGTCTACATTTATAATTCCATTTAGTATTTTTACCAAGCCACACTTTAATTAAATGACGTTTAATTTGAATGTATGTGCCGTGTGCCACAACACCTTTGTCGTCATCCTTGAGGCAGACGTCACACGCCTCGATGATCTGGGCCAGATCCACATGGAGTCCACCGTCAGAGGAGTTCTCCTCAGAAATTTCGGCTCCTTTAGACTTCAAGTAGGCTCTGAGTTCCGAGGCCTGTCAACAAGACGTGCGGGATTATTATATGCACCAGAGCAGGGAACACAGAAAAACATGCAACGATCTTATTATTCCATTTTTGTTTATAAGGCAGCCGGTCTACATGGTTAACGGGTTGGTAATGGAGTACATGATGAAGAGATGAGTGATGGTGTGTCATAGCGGGCTTTGACTGGTGTATAAAGCTGCTGTGCCACAATAGATAAGAGTAGCAGCGGGTAGCTACTTACACTGCTGTGGTGCATTCTCGCTAGCAGCCTAACATGCTAAGCTAACTATTATGCTAATTATTGTTTAGGCCTATATAACATGTCTACGGGTTTAGGCAGACATTGAACTAGGTTTGTAATGCACAAATGCCGTACCTGGTCTTCCTCGGTGATGTCAATAAATGCTGGGACGCTCATCGTGGGTGATTTTGCGATCTTAGATTAAATCCACGCTCTCACTACTGCTTACCCAGTGTAAAGGAAAGAGTGCCGGCGTAGTATTTACACTTCCGGGGGAATTTCTTAAAGTGACAGAACAGTTTTAAGAAACTGCATGTGGGCATTAGGGTGGTACTTGATAAAAATCAAGCAACTGTAAAAACCTATCTTGCTTCTTCCCCACCGTTTTTTGTTACTTAAAAAGAGCCATATGTCATCTTGTTGAGTAATTTGACCTACCAAATAGCTTGGAAATGTTTTCCTATGGCCAGTTTGGTCTTAAAACTTTTGTAACATCTATTTTTCTTTGATAGGATCAGTTGACCTCATAATTGTCGAGTTCCAAAATTGCTCAAACATAATGGCTCAGTCATTCACTTTCTCTTATCCAGGTATCGATCTTCTTCTGAGGGGATTGACTCTCGGATGAGCTGGACGAGAGTTACAGGGGTGAAGGTGTCATTCAGGAAAGGTTATCTGATGGAATTACATGGATTTACGTGGACCACCATGGCAGACCACAGAAAGCTCACAAACTGGAACAATAGAAGCATCAGAGGGGAACACGCTTCTACAACAACACTCCCACTCACTGATAGATGCCGATATGGGGGCTTCCTCGACCAATCTATCAAGTAGAGATTCTGTGTATAGTGACCGTGGCAGGCCACTGGGTGATTGAGGTGGGTAAGGTTAAGAGTGTAAGTGGACCTCTAGTTCACCCTAAAACCATCCACTCAGGTTACCAACAACAGTTAAAGTGTCAAGCAGGCTGTCCTCCATCGTTGAGTTTAGGCTCCTCCATCAGTGGTGCATTGTGCCATGAAGGTGGTGATCTACAGCCATCTGCTCTACTGCTTCATCACAGAGAACATTCATTATTACCAAATATAACACGTTTGGGGGGGGTTAATGCACTTTATTTGTGTTTACTGGATAAAATAAGAAATAACAAAAGCAGATTAACACGATTAACAAAACTCAATACTTAAAATTCACAAATCAATACATTTTGGGGTGAATTCCAACAAAATTTAAATTTACAGTTTATTGTAGAACAATGGCAGTTGTTAATGTCTGATCAGCTAACCTCGAGACACAAATTAACCACTCTACTTATTATGCTGCCATTGCAACCCTTATGCCCACGATTCAATAGATACATTTCCGTGACCGCAAGCACAAACTAACTAGCGTGATACGGGGGTTGGTATATTGCAGACAGGGATGTCTCATCATTATTGCTCTAAAGTGCCAACATTGCACATAGCAGTTACCGCTGCATGGGGAACATTTAGCGTGTTTTATGGTTTTCAGCAGGACAAAGGCCATAGAATAGTGTTGTGGATGGAAATGGTTGGAGGAGCGTTCCACCAGAACATTCACCAAATGCGTCATGCTGTTCGGAAGGCAAGTGCCTGGTACAAGATCTCTCTCTCTCTCTCCTTCTCTCTCTCCCTCTCTCCCTCTCTCCCCTTCCCTCTCTCTCTCTCTCTCTCTGTCTCTCTCTCTCTCTCTCCCTGCCCTGGTAAGCTGTCACTGCAAGGAATTTATGTCTACTTCTCCATATGTCTGCTTGTGCAATGTTGAGGTTTTCATTAGCTGAGTAACAACTGGTGTCAAGTGCCTGGTAAGTATCGAGTTTCATGTTTCGTCCTAGATTAAAAGCCTTGGAAATGCAATTGATGTGATACAATATTTACAATTCAAAAGATCACGTAGCTCCACACAGAAATAAGGCATACACTTACAATGACACTGTACCTGGCACAAGTGTAATGTATTTGGCTACTATAGTCTGTTTTCTATCATTTTTAAGAACGGCCTTTCCCTGACACTGTAGTCTCCCCATTAGCCACATGAATGTGTTGGCGGCAGAGTGTGTTTATAGTAAGTCTCTGATAGGATGTAACTGGGTAGTGTATGTGTCCAGATTTCAGTGGAAGAGCGCTGACCATTCTACTATTAGGCAGAAAGTCAAACTTTTGAGTTCGTACAAGATTACATGTAGAAAATGGAAGGTATGTGTAGGATTTTATCAAACTAATTGGATTTAAGTGTATAATAATAACATATACCATTTCATCTAACAAATAGTATGTAATTCAGGCAAAATAATGTAGTTGGCAAACGAGGCAATATGTGTATTTACATATATATATATACTTCTGGAGATTGTTTGTACAGGTGCAATTATAATTACCGTTAGTCACGTGTATGCTAAGTGCATATTAATGCAATTCAGCCATTTTTTGTTGAAAATAATTAATGTGAGGTCTTCTTTAGCTGCTGGAAATTTGCCTGCTTAGCATGCTGAAAGATGAATGGCTATACGTTGAGTGTCAGCTATGAGTTAAGTGTGTTAGCTAATCCCAGGTGTTTCTTTCTTTCGGGTCAGCAAGCCAAGTTTTTTTTCTTTTGTTTCTTTCTTTTGCCAAATGGTTAGTATCCATGTAAATCAATCTCACGGTTATCCTCCAACATGGCTGCCTGCCCCTCACCCACTAATTGTCTGGTTCCCACAGTTCCTCTCACCTTCGCAACCTCTGAGAAATCCCCCTCGTTGGGCTCATCTGTCAGCCAGTGACCTTGTCGGGATGCATCACTTGAGTAACTTCCCTAGGTGGAGTCAATGGCTAAACTATTTACATGCTGACCCATCTCCTGATGTTTGCTTTTGTTTGCTTTATGTTCCCTTCAGGTGAAACATGTAATGAGACGTATGGACACACACATTGTTTTGGTACATTTTCCACAAATTGATGCTTAAATGTATACCCAGATGACAGCATAAGAGCGTTGACCTCAATCGCATATATTCATCTTCGTAGTAGGACTTCATTGTCATACTGTTAGCAAGCTTAGCATTGGCAACTGTAAACAGCTGGTCCATCATCACTGCACTCATATTTTCTGCTCTTATGCACACAAAAAAGTGAACACAGAGATAGACTCCCACAAAGCTACAGTCCAATATCCTCCCCTCTTCATACAATAAATCAAACATTGCTTATTTGAACTTCGTGTTTGTTTGCAGGCCCTGTTTAATTAACGCCCCCACCCCAAGAAAATGGTTCACTGGGTGGCGAAAACACATTTGGTAAGACTTGAAAAGAAGCTGTGGTATGTAAAATCCCGCCGTTATCTATCCATATCACTTAATGAGCACAGCACACCGTCTTCATATCACGCCGTCAGAGCACCACCATCCATCACGGAAGGTTCACAGTAGTGCTGGGGAGCTATCCGAGGTCATTAATTCCACTATCTGGAATGTGTGCACTTTGTTGCTGCTCCTAATGGCAAGAGAAGAAGAGAAAAAGCTCATTTTTTTCTTTCTCCAGGAATTTGGATATTCCAGTCTGGATAGGTTGAGTCATGGCTTTATACATGACGGATGGGCCTCTTGTCGTTTGTGTTATCCACGTTGAGCTGACGAGGAGAAGCCAAAGGAATTGTAAACAGTGCAGTCATATCAAGGACAAAGGTATCCACAGTCTAATGTTTTTTTTCATAAAAGGTGAAATTGAACACTTTAAATAAAGGATCTAACATTGCAGATTGACACAATAGATTTGAAAATGTGCGTTACCCATGATAGCAGTAGAAAATACTGTTAAGATTGCTATTTTTACTGCTATCCTATTGATGATTTATACAGTGAACACAGATACAATATTGTGATGCAATAATTTCTGTCCAATCCAACTTGTAACAGTAAACCTCAAAACTAACTTCAAGATAAAGTTGCATCATTTTTCTAAGGAAAATTATGTTGGTGGTTTTTAAAAGCGTTAATTTATTTTGGAAGTTTCAGAACCCTGGGAACACTATCAGTAATACTATCTTGGGAAACATTACAATAAGTTAAAAACGTCTTTGTGATTGAGTCACACACATTTTAAACATAAAATAGAGGCAGAAATGTTAACATTTAACTAAGACTCAATTTCTGTTTTTCCTTGCAATCTGCAGTCAGTCATCATGGTTTCACCGCTGTAGCCTGGCGTTTCCCATCGTTACACGCCGCAAGAGTCATCTGGTTAAACATTCTCAAAGATGCACGATGATCTTCAAGGTTATGGCAAAATGCAACAACCGCTTGCAATATCGAGATGTTGACTGACTTACTTATCCACAGCTGCCTGGGTGTGACGGGCCAGGAAAAGGCTGAGGTTTACTGTAAAAAGTCTGATAAAACGGGGCCACGTTCATGACTAACAGCCACCTGCTGGGATGAGCTAGAGGCTGTGGGATAGAGAATCACAGACATGATCATACCACTTCTGTTTTTTTTTCATCATGTGATTACGAAATGACACATGCGTTCATTGGAATTTCAACCACAAGTGAAAGAAAAAGAAATACCCAAGGACACACACATACACACACACACACAAACACAAACACACACATACACATAGGAGTGATAGAGGATAATGTAAGGGTTGGTAGAGGGTTATGTAAGGATTGATAGAGATAATGTATGGAAAGATACATGTAAGGATTGATAGAGGGGAGATGTGTAATCGGCAACATAAAGGAGTGAATGTGTGTGAAACATCGTTGGACACTGCACAGACAATAAACCAGTGTGATGTCTTACACACACACACACACACACACACACACACACACACCATAGAACCCCTGCTTGCTTTTCATTGCTGCTTATCTCCGTTCTGATACCCTGCACTTTGAAGTGTCTTCACAGTTGATAGGAAAGAAAATTAAAAACCCAAATGTTGGCCTA
>OOFG01085772.1:0-14771 GCA_900323295.1 Molva molva
TGTGTGTGTTTGTGTGTGTGTGCATGTGTGCATGTTATTGTGTGCGTGTGGGTGTGTGTTTGTGTGTGTGAGTGAGTGAATCTGTGTGTGTGTGTGTGCATGTGTGCATGATCGTGTTTGTGTGTGTATGTGTGAGTGTGTGTATGTGTGTGAGTGAGTAAATCTGTGTGTGTTTGTGTGTGTGTGTGTGTGTGCGCCTGCATTGGCTGGCTGCATTGTCGCAAGCATTAGTGGAAATTCTCGTTTTTTTTCTTGATTGAATCTGCCTCTCAGAGTGACATTCATGAAGGCTGAGTTCAATTGACTGCATTTTCTCTTGCTGGCTATTCACTTACAGACACAAGTGGTCGTCCTAATACAGGTATATATATATATTGCCATGCATGCAGGCCCATGGAAACTGCATCCACGAGTCATGAGTAAAGGGAGAATTAATACTTCAGTTACGAAGAGCCATCCTAAATGCTAACACTCACACACGTGTGTGTGTGTGTGAGAGTGTACGCCGGTGATTGCATTTAGGGTCGCGCGCCATTGATTCTGCGTGGGCGGTCGTGTGCGTAAACGGAAGCCAAAAAAACAAGCGACATCTGGAGATCTTTATAATGTGCAGATGATGTGTCAAACATATTAACATGTTGGCAAACCTCCCCCACTCCTCTGTCTTCGATGGTCTCCATTTTGTTTTCAACACAGAGCCCGGGTTCCAGGTTAACACTGGCAGCAGTTATCCTGGAAGGCGTACAGCTGGAAGGAAAGACAAAGCACGTTCACTTGGCTTAGGGCCTTCTGTCGCCCTTGACGTGCATGTTCCATTTTTGGAGCGGGACCCAGTTCTGCGCAACACAGGTGACTTGGAGACCCACCGCCTGCTTGTGGCGGCTTTTCTACACCGTAGAAGACGGCTATGAATCAGCCCTGAGCTGTCGAGCTGCTGGCGCTGACTGAAACGCTTTGGTTGTCGTTCGTTGCCATGACCACCTGGTCTGCCATTCAAAGTTTGCAGACTTTGTATTGCTATTCGTTTTTATTGTTGTTTTTAACTGGCTCTTTCAAGGGTAGGCCCCTGATAATACACGCAGGTATGTTCATGTATATCATTAATGAATTATGTGATGTACAATCATGTAAATAGATAGATGAGTTTAAATGCTTTTACAGTCATTGCTGTGGAGAAAATCTGGGCTTTCCCAAAACAATACACTGAGGATTAGGTAGCAGACAGACGAACCAACAACCCAGAATTTCTGGACTAGGAAATAGAAAGGAATACAAACAATAAGAAATAAGCTTGATACACAATATTCTCGCTCTGTCTGATGATGTGGGAGAAATGTCACTGACTCCTGCTGTTCCACCAGCTAGCTTATACTCTGTTCTCAAATCAATCAGTGGGAGGCGATCAAACTAACGGATGGAAACTCCAACTTTGTTTTTTCAATTAATTTTCTTCCTTCACCATACAGACATTCAAACCAGTCACTTAGCGATGCTGGGAAGCCATGCTATGCCTACAAATCACCCCCCCCCTTCCCTCTTTGAAGACTCTGATCTATCATCCAGCAGACAGATTGACGAGACCAGTAATGTTGCGTCTTCATCCTTTATTGATGCGCTCATTATCGTTCATCCTACCTCCAGTTGTGTGTGTGTGTGTGTGTGTCTGTCTGTGTATCTGTGTTTGTGTGTGTGTGTGTGTGTGTATGCCTGCATATGCGTGTATGTGTGTGTGTTTGTGTGTGTATGTATGCGTGTGTGTTTGTGGGTGTGAATGCATGTGTGTGTGTGTATGTGTGTGTGTGCGTGTGTGCATGTGTGTATGTGTGTGTGCGTGTGTGCATGTGTGTGTGTGTGCATGCGTGTGTATTTGTGTGAATGTCTGTATATGTGTGTGCGTGTATTTGTGTGTATGTGTGTGTATGTGTGTGTGTGTGTGTGTGTGTGTGTGTGTGTAGCCAAACAAGTGCACTCTCACAACTCTAAATTGCTAGGTATGAGAGAGAAAAGGCAGATTTGATCCATTACGCGGGCTGTGCACTGCGTTCTGCATGCCATTACCAGCCCCTGTGTATCAGCAGAATCAGGAACCATTACAACAAAGAGCGGAATGATAACTGTACCCCACTGCATCTCCCTTCCATAAAATCATCTGTGGCAGGTGTTCCTCATCCCCACTCTGACAGCAGCCAGATATATTGAAGAGGGTGTGACGTTCTAAAGTTGTGCACGTCTGTGTCTGTGTGTGTGCGGCACATGTGTGTGTATGTGTATGTGTGTGTTTGTGTGTATGTGTTTGCATGTTTATCTGCAGGAGTCTGTGCTTATGAGTCTGTGTGTAAGTGTTTATGTTTGTGTGGGTTATAGTGTTCCCTGAATAAATATGTTGGGGAGCAGTTAGGGAGGGACATGGCAACACTAAACGATATCACTTTTGTTGCTGTCGTTCTACAGCCCACATAGGAACTTTTCTGATCCACTAGCTCCTAACGTAGCATCAACATAGGAACATTTACAACCTCACACGCTATAACTTAGCTCCTAATGTAGCATCAACCATCCAACATAGGAACATTTACAACCTCACACGCTACAACTTAGCTCCTATCGTAGCATCAACCAGCTAGCATAGGAACATTTACAACCTCACACGCTACAACTTAGCTCCTAACGTAGCATTAACCAGCCTACATAGGAACATTTACAACCTCACACGCTATAACTTAGCTCCTAATGTAGCATCAACCAGCCTACATAGGAACATTTACAACCTCACACGCTACAACTTAACTCCTAACGTAGCATTAACCAGCCTACATAGGAACATTTACAACCTCACACGCTATAACTTAGCTCCTAATGTAGCATCAACCAGCCTACATAGGAACATTTACAACCTCACACGCTATAACTTAGCTCCTAATGTAGCATCAACCAGCCTACATAGGAACATTTACAACCTCACACGCTACAACTTAGCTCCTACCGTAGCATTAACCAGCCTACATAGGAACATTTACAACCTGATACGCTACAACGTAGAAGAATATATACTTTATGAATCCCCTGGGGTAATTCATTCTCTGCATTTAACCCATCCTATGCTAGGTGCAGTGTGCTGCCACACAGTGTAGCTCCAGGAACCAACTCCAGTTGGATCACTAGTAGCAGTACTTTCCCTTGCAAGGCTTGAATAAAATCTATTGTTTCGTTTTGTGGCATCAGTGCTCCTCCATCTATCACTTCCCGGGACATTTCAGTCTCTATTCGAGGTGCACCCCTGCCCCGTGATATTTCACTTAAAGCCAGAGTATCGGGGACTTATTATTGTGGGCAAACTATGCATTCTGCGGCCTGCTGTATCACCATCAATAATTGAAAATCAATAGACGTTGGCCCCTCTTAATAGGATGCTCCATCAGGCCACCGCTGGCCCCTCTGGGTGGGGGCGGCGTGGGTGGGGTGGGGGTTGACATAACATCTGACTATATACATCTGGCCGTCGTCACCATGACGACAACGTGACGATGTCTTGGTTCCTCCATGGAGTGTAATTAATGATGGAGGTTCACACCGGACAACTGGCTAGATCCTGAAGGATAACGTTTAATTGGAAAGATGACCAATTTCAATGACCTCCGTGAAATTACCCCTTAAATCATTTCACTGTTACTGATAAGGACAATGGGCCATGGCCGTAACAATATGGTTGGAAAATGATGAGATCATCAATTTGTTGGATGGTTTACCCCCAGTGTTGTGACATCAGCCCCTGTGATGTCATGGTTGTGATCATGTCTGCATGTGATCCTGTAGTACTGCTGCTGTTGTGGTAGCATGTACTGTGATATTATATTACTGTGGTATTATAGTACAATTATTGCGGTATTATAGTACATGTACTGTGATATTATAGTTCCACTATTGTGGCATTATACTACAGCTTTTGCGATATTACAGGAGATATACTTGATGACATTGGTATTGATATTATAGTGATGTTATACTGTGATATCATAGTATAGCAATTGCAATAACAGTAGTATACTGTGATATTATAGTACTGCTGTTGTGACAGAATTGCAGCTTGCATTAAGCTACTTTATAAGAAGGTGTGAATGACAAATTACCACCTCAGCACATTAGAAGTCATTTCATTTAGCAAACACATAAGTGGGTAAAAGATTGGACGCTTTTAAGATTCCGTGTGGGTCCTTTCTCTCCGTGCAGACTGGGTGAAACACTAATAACGCAGTCACTTCGGGAGGCAGTGGCTCATGCATTATTCCGACCCCGAAAGTAAATAGGTGCGCAGTGCACTTCCCATTTTAAATGGCCGATGTCGCCCGCACTGGTAGTCAATGAACATTAAACAATAGAAAGCATGATGGCCATTGTATTCTTTCTTGTGGGTGTATTTCTCCTACTTTTATCACGACTGCATTGAAACATTGATGGGGAAATGCACTCAAAACACAGATGGGTAGATCGACCGACAGAGATATATGGGGAGATATATAGATAGATAGATAGGTAGATATACAGTAGGTAGAGCAATAGACAGACAGACAGACATAGAGAAAGGGAAATAGACAGGCGACAGACAGAGATAGAGAGATGGATAGATAGATGGAGGTAGAGAGACAGTAGAGGGAGAGAGATCAGACGACACAAAGAGACAGATAGATGGATAGATAGATAGATGAATAGGCAGATATGCGTGAGAATGCTCCAGACTAATTGCGCTGCCTGTAGAAAGAGAGCCAAATATCGTCGGGCATGAATAGAGAGGCATGGGGATGCATACGGCGACGGGCTAAGACGAAGAATAGGAAGAGGGCAAAGAAATAGGATAAAGAAGTAGGATGAAGAAGCAGTGAAGCCGCCGCCACACACAAGATGGCGGGGTGTGGGTCTGGGACGTGAGTCGTGGGGTTGAGGAGGGGGGTTGTCTATATCACTAAAACATGAAGCTCTATCGCTCCCCTTTACTTAGACAGCATATCCCTCCCCCTTCTGGTCGCTGGTCCTTTAGCCGTGCCCGTCTCTTCCTCCATGTAGGCCTGTCACGGACGGTTACCTCCAGCCTTTACCGCCCCAGTCCAGAGCAGTCGTCTATAGGGTGGCTCTGCGTGTTGTGCTTGCTCACAAGGGCTCGGAGAGTGGAGCCATGATGTGAAGAAACCCCCCACGGAATCCTTGCAGTAGGGATTTTAGTGTGGATTTCTCAAGTCTTTCTCTCTCTCGTTGTCCTTCTCTCTTTCTGTCTTTATTGCTCTATGTATCTCTCTATTTATTTCTTGTCTCCGTCTCTCTGTCTTTCTCACGTGCGCCACTCAGCTTACACTTCCAACTGTGTTTTTGAATCGTTAAATAAAGGTTTTACAAACGTGAACGAGTCAATAGGCCGTGCATTTTGATTCGTGGACCTTGCCCTTTTTATTTAACTACATAATGTGCTTGCCATAAAAACCATTACGCCATTTTTTTATATAATGAGATTATTTAATGGTCATACTTTTTTTTTTCTCTCTCTCTCTCCCTGAGAGCAGTTTGCTCTATGATGAAGGCTGGATTATAATTGCGTGTGCCTTGTAACTCTGTCCTCATAAGTGGGCCACGGCATTAAAAAGGTTGAGAGTCAGTGGCTTCGTCCATTGCACAGGTTGCTGGTAACGACTGTAATATATTCTGCCACAGTGCAGTGCCTCTTGCAATGGCCACAACAACTGGCATCACTATGCATATGCAGATCTATCACAATATTCAAACACACACTTTACCTTTATAATCTCGGCATCCAGATATCTAAAGGAAGAAAAATAAATGCACCTATTGCAAAATCCTAGACGCAAAGCATATTCTTTTTTGTGTGATTTTTTTTGGGGTGGAGGGGAAAAAGTAATCTATTTTAATAGAGCTGTCACTGTATTATTGGCAACTTTACTTTCATCTGCTGCTTTCCAGTTTTATATGAGACAGTACATGGCAGCAGAGAGTGTGTGTCAGCACAAAAAGAGTAAATAAGAAATGGAAGCTCACCAGTGATAGGCAACAGCAAGAGCTGAAATAGCTTTGAGAGGAGAAGATTTATTCACTTTAATGATCAAGCCCTCTATTGACTTTTTGGCGAATCTAATATTCAGCCTGCGAGCCAGTGTGAATCTTTCTCATCGTCTCATCGTCGCAATTCCGGCATGATCTCTGGAACAATAAGCATTTATAACAAACATTATAACAAAGTCAAACGGCCTGCCGTCTGCGCACATGCGGGGATTGCGCACGGACGGAAGAGAAAAATGCTTCGGCAGTGCACACACGAGGCACCAAAGAAGGGTATAAATGTTGTATTTGTAAAATGCATTATTGATGCCACTGTACGTGATATCAAGAAGGAAAGTGTAGAAAATCTTTGCCTTGACATTCATAGGGTCAAAAAAACGGCCCTTATTGTTATTCTGAAAACGAGTCACCTTTTGAATTTGTATCATCGATTTGATAATTTCTCTGTGCCTAACGTCAAGACACAATCAGAAATAAATCGAGACATTATCAAAGGAATGATTCAAACACCCAGCACACACACACGTGCACATTCACACACATGTAAACATAGGAAACTTGTCACCTACATCATTGGTTGCTATGATATTTATATCTCTCTGCCTTTGTATCCCCAATGACACACTCAGCTGGAACTGGGTTGGGCATCAGAGTCCAGACAACGAACCAAACATGATTCTGTCTGGCAGAGTTTTTCTGGCACAGGACCGATACACGGTATTCCAGCTGTCGGCTGAAAGAAGAGGGGGAATGGGAGAAGCAGAGCTACAGAAAGAGTGGGACACACAAAAGGGAGAGAAGAAAATGGAGTCCAACAGGCGTAACTGGTATTGTTGTTGTTGTTTGCTGTTTCTGTGAATTTCTGTGATATGCTAACGAGCTTCTTTCCCTTGTTGACCTTTTGTATTGCTAACCCACAATGGTCAGGGTCAAGGTTCAAGCTTTAAGGTCTGCTACAGTATAACCTCACCGGATGAAGGGGAAAGTCCATAGGGACATAATATAATGGACTAAATCCATTGTCTTGTAACTTTTTGCTTTATACATTTCGTATTTTTGGACCAGGCTTTACACTGCAATGACAAATTGTGAAAATAGCCAGCATTTCCTAGTCTAGCATACATTTTCCTTTGTTGCAAGTCCCTATTTGCAAACAAATCGAATAATGTTTTTTTCCCCTCTCCTTGCTTTCTAATGTAACGGTTCCATTTTAAGAACATAATATTGGAAATAAAACTTTAAAACGCAATAAATAAATGAACAAACAAACCGGGACATATGCGAATGCACTGAGGTGATGCCAATTAAGCCAGTTTGAACCAGTTCTTACTTCACCAAGGTATAGCAGCTGTCATCACAACACAGTGGATTCATACCAATATCAATACTCTATATAATGTCTTCATTTAAAGCCTATATAAGCCAAGCTCCATTTTTCTTATTCATAAACACTCTGGTAGGACTAAAAAAGTTGTTTGAAAAAGTTTGTATTCTCCAGCGTTGTGCATGAGTAACTCTGCTAGTTATTCTCCTATGTTGTAGCTAATGTTATGGGTATTTTTGATTTAGTTAGAATGGTAATACCTGGATCTGGAAGACTAGATGTTTCTTCCTGTAGGAGCGGGGGAATAATTTGTATGTGTAAATAAAAGTGCCACTAGTCAAGTCCCCGTGGATCCATATTAACATGGCGGTGACGGAAAAAGTGGTGGTTGTCTTTAGTGGCTGTAAAGTTCCTTCTAAAATAATACCCTATACCCACTAGGGTGGAATGAAGCTCGGTCTGAAGTAGCAGTGATATATATTTGTACGATTTACGTCTCGGCATGCTGGTAGGTCTGTCTCTACTGTCAGCCCAGAAAAACCCTTTCACACTTTCAATTGATTTAAGAGTTGCCTGAGAAAAATACATATGACAAAGGATGATGAAACGTGTGTAAGACACACACTTAAAAGGAAAATCACAGTAACAATGGATGCTATTAAACCTAAGAGTTCATGTATTTCATGTATTTCAAAATATACTATTTTGTCACTTTTATCCAAAGTGACTAACAGTGAATTTGGATGCATGTCATTAAGGAGCAAATAAGGGGTTAAGCATCTTGCTGAAGCATGCCTACAGCTAGACTTCAGGCATTTGGGGCTCAAACCCAGAGTACACTACCCACCTAGACCCCCTAGACTACACTATCCTAAAATTGTCTGTCTTCTCTTCTCTAGAAGATACATAAGCCTGTATAGCTGCAAATATGTATTTGTGTGCATATAAGTTCCCCAAGTTCCAGTACTCTACGCTAACAACGTGCTCGCGTGCTATCTGACACAAAGGGGAGTGGTCTTTAAGATTGCGGTTCAGTGAACCAAAATGTGATGATCACCTTGGATTACTGTTGAACTCCTGCAGGTTCCTACACTTGTGTAGTGTAGACGCAGTTGGGCTGTAGACCTGCAGAGGGCACTGTGGAGACACAGACGGTGGAGAGGAGGAAACCTGATACAGTACCGGTAAGCTAGCGTCGTAGAGAGTACACTAGCTTAGCTCCCGATCTAATTGAGGCCATGGGATCGACTTTATAATGGGCCTTCATAACTTCCTCCGCTGCGAGGAACTGCAAGGTAAGGACGGCCATAGGAGTTCAATTGAACCTCTTTTGTGTTGAGACAAGGGGAAAATGTTTCTGCAGTGCTGCTCCACCTCATAAACAAATGCCAGTGTTTAATCTCTGCTGCTCTTTCGCTCAACTGCACCTTTTAAAAGTAACTATGAAATTTAAGTTTCAAGAGAGGATGTGAGCTAGTGGTGGACATATGGTTTCCCATTTAAAATACCTTTGTTTATGTTCATTGCTGCATACATTTGTGAATTATTGCGTAGATATGTGTTTCGCTATTATTTTTAGGGTTATAGATGTCTATGTAGCCATAGCCTTTTGAAATTGAATTTGATTGTGTTAGTAGAGTCCTGACCACTGATAAACACTTAAGTACAGTGATAGAGACAACATACGAGATACTAAATGAATGGATGACTAATCTATACAGCCAATCCCATGTAGGGAAATGAAGAGATGAGACACACATTGTATTGAAGTACATAATAATAGGTATTTTGTGACTGACTTATATTGTTGATTCTTATTGAATACACCCATGGGGTTTTTCTGGAAGGCAAGGCAACGTCCTCTGTTCATGAGGAATATGACCATCCTCCGTTTCACGACAAACATACGTACAGCTCACTTGAAAATATGTGCCTTTTTTGTGTCTCTATTTCTTGTTGTTTGCCTTAAAGCTGCAGTGGGTAGAATTTAGTGGCATCTAGCGGAACGGAATTGGCAGAAATGGAATATAATATTCATAAGTATGTTTTAATTAGTGTGTAATCCCGTGAAAATGAGAATCGTTGTGTTTTCTTTACCTTAAAATGAGTCCTCCCTACCTAGGGAGCGGGTCCTCTTCAAAGGAACGCGCTAATTTGCTCTGCCATGTTTCTACAGTAGCCCAGAATGGATAAACGGCTCTATAGTGAATGCGTAAAAAAACAAACAAATCAAAATCAACTTCCGGATCAGAACAAAGCTCCACACATCCACACACACCGTGGCGTCATATACAAGTGTCCGAGAACCGTAACCCTTTCTAGGACGCGGACATCAAAATCAACCGTCGGATCAGACGGAGCTCCACACATCCACACACACCTCGTGTTATATTATAAGTGTCAGAGAAGCTTAACCCTTCCGCGGATACGGACATCAAAATCAACCTGATCAATTATCTCCACCATGTCCTACAACATGTACAGTTACCATGGTGACCCTGGCGACGATACCAGATTGTGATTGTTTAAACAGAATTTTTCGCAGTCTAGAGCCGTCAAAAATCGACCTTGGTGCGATTAAAATTTATGTCGCTTTGATCACAAAACAGAAATACCTAATAGCAAATTTAGCTGGGTACACATTACCGTTTTGGCAGTCTCGTGTGCTGTGGTCTCACGTTTTCTAAATTTGAAAAATCTGTAATTCAGTTGACTGCAATCTGCAACCTCACCGCTAGTGTGAATTAAGCATACACTCATCTCGGAGAAGTTCTCACCCGCTGATTTCTTTATACATTTGTATTTAGTTTCCAATTTTATTTTTAGCTCTAACAAAAAATGGCCGAGGTCCGGACCCCAGTGACCTCATAGCTGGCTACGGGCATGCCGCTAGTTGCTACTAAATTATTCACACTAGACCTTTAATATTGGACTCTTGCATTGTTGTTCATGATTTTCCCTGTGTCATAGGTGGTTAAGCCTGACACTATCGGCCTAATGTTACTCCTACCCTCTTCCACACCCACCTATTGTTTTATCGCCGGCAAATATCACAAACCAAGGTAACATTTGTGAGTAAGAGAAGCAAGTGCTTTCAAACCATTCTCAGCCATTACGTGTGGTTAGGTAGAGTTAGCAGGATACGCTAGTAATATGGTCCAGTATGATTAGGGTTTAGGGATAGAGGTATGCGTACGTGTTAGGTTGTCATAATTAGGTAGTGTTAGGATTACACTAGGGTAAGGGATAGGTTAGGTTAGGGTTAAAGTTTGATCGGGGCAGGTTAGAATTAGGGTTAAAAAACGGAGCATAAAAAGAGCCTTGGATTAAAAAGATAATTAATATTCTCTCTTAAGGTGAGGGTTTTAATAAGGTTAGGGTGATATCGGGTAAAACCAGGGTTGGGTTAGGATTAGGTTTAAGGATAGTTAGGGCTTGGGTAAACTAAGGATTAGGATTAGAGCCAGCGATGCTGGATTGACTTTGTATCATGCAGTCTAGAAAGGTGCGTCATCGTCTTCCTCCTATGTTTGGTAAGATTAGAGTGTTTCCGGTTGATTGTTGACATTGAGGACTACCCAGAGCCTGCCATCCAGAGAGGCTTAAAGACTGTCATCGGGAGCTGCAGTTCCTCAAGACGAAGACGGGGGTGTATCATTAACTAAAGCCGAAGAGGAAGACACACAAACAAACTGACACTGATTTTGATGGTCCAGTGCAGTGCTTGAATTCTAATTCTCTTTTTTGTTCAGCATTTCTTGCACTCAGTAATCGTGACCTGTGCACCTGCGTGAGGCAGAGCTATCTATGTATGGATTACAACGGACTGTGTGTATTCAACATGTGAAAATGAAATACAGAGACGGGTGTAGTTTTATGACTGAATAGAAGAATACAGCAGGCTGTTGGGGCCGGTGATCTTTTGCTTTCAGATTAAAAAGGGATTATCCTGAATTGGACATTGAACATCCTGAATTTGATTTTCTGAACTACAACCTCAAAATAAATCACCACAGTATGTGTCTGCATGCTAGTTAAAACGTATGTGTTTGCGTGTGTGTATGTGTGTGGGAGAGAGCATGAGAAAGAAAGAAAAAAAATGAAGGGAAGTATATCTCTATGAAAGGATGCATGTGTATGTGCCATTATGTGTGTATGCACCAGTGTGTGTCTGTCTGTGTGTGTGCAGCGCCAGAGTGTGTGTGTGTGTGTGTGTGTGTGTGTGTGTGCGTACCTACATGTTAGTATGGGCCACGTGTGTTTGTGCGTACATGTTAGTATGGGCCACGTGTGTTTGTGCGTACATGTGCGTGCATACGAGCGTGCATGCATGTATGCATGCACGCATGTGTGTGATTGTGAGGGAGCAAAGGGAGCTAAACGTGAACAATGTACTTCCACAGACATGATTGGGGTTACACTCGACGGCTGCTTCTGCCAGACTAGTTTTGTGCCTCTGTTACTCACGTCCTGTTCGATTGACCGCCAGCACAGAGCCTCCAGGGCCCACCCCCTCGGCTCAGTTCAGGGGCCACCGATTCACTACAGTGTGGCGTCAACACTGCTAATTCAGGTCAGAGGCACAAAGGTAGAACATCAACAACTTATCCATTTATGATCAGGCAGCAACAGCCTAGTCTGCAGTGAGATCATTACACGTTGGGTACACGGAGTACCAGCGGATGCAATTTGTGTCTTTTGCATGGTAAGACATTTTGTTAGAGTGGAATCCCAGATGTTTATGTGTGTTGAAATGTGTTGTATTATACAACACATTTCAATGCACATAAACGTCTGGGAATCAGCCAAATACAACTTGTATTTGGCTGATTTTGTGTGTGGTGTGTGCACAATCTACCTGTAGGCATCCATGAGCAATATTTCCTGACACCTGGTCATGAATGGCTGAAAGAGTGCACCTGAGGTCGCTGTCAGTCACTTTGGATGAAAGAGAAATGGTAAACGGTCCAAATAAAATATTGACTTTTCTAGTCGAATTCCCGTCTCGGATCAGAAAAGCGCTTATCTTATCTGCAGTGCTGTACTGCCAAATGTACCTGCTGTAACAGCACCTACACAGCGTCCCCTCGTCCTGTTTGGACTCGTAACAGTGGACAGGGAGACCCGCTTCTACACTCTCAGAAGTGGGGCCAACACTGTTCTCACAACCCCAAACCACAGACGACAACTCAAGGATCAGACAAAGTAAGATGGAACATTGTGTGAAAAAACTATTGTAGATTTGTCTGAAAGGGGATAGGAGAAAATGGGAAGAGAAATCAATTCAAATGTCACCAAGGAAATATATGCTTTATGACAGGCGGGGTTCAGACAGACGAATACCTCAGAGAGACAGGGGAGGAGAGATCTTAGACGAGCCAGAACTACAAATTAAATTCTTCAAACTCAATGCTGGACCCCTTGATGACCTGTCATAGTAAGAAAGTTCTTATGAAAGAGGACGGTAAGGTACTGAATATCATTCTGCACTGTTTACCCATGCTCAAACTGAAGTCTTGAAAGACTGGTCTCTGGCTTAAAGCTTTGGTAATATTGTTTTTTTCATCAAGCCAATAAAGAACGTTAAATTGAATTGATGTGAACCAAGTGGGTTCTCAATGTGTGTGCGTGTGTGTTGGTCTGTTCTTTGGTTTTGGAGGTGTATTTTCACAGTCAATTTCTTCACTGTGGAAAAAGACAAAAAAAGCCAACCTTAGTTCTATAAGTCTTCTGTTGTATCTGTGAACACAGGCCAGCCGCAGTGCCGATGCTGTGTGCGCTCATAATTAGTCATCTTATCGATAGTCCTAGCTATTGTTGACCGTAAGCAAATAATGCATACCGTTTTTATGCATAGTTTATCATCACATGTCGAATCTTGAGACTGTATCCTTTATATCGAGTGTTTGGGTAAGAAACGTCTGGGATCTGCCTCTTCCTCGGCTTTTTGAGCCATTTTCAATCAAACTCCATACTTGAGGACACTTATGAAGGCTGTCTATAGAGACGCTGCTCAGACACTGCAGTGTGCATAGTCAGGTTCTTGTTAAAAGGACAATACCGGTCTGGGTGATCCAACCATGGTGGCCGTCTCGCCTGGCTTCACTAAACCAATATTATCTGGCAAAATGACTTCCTCGTACCGATTCTGCCGAATACATTTTTGTGTGCGCCGGCTGCCATGAATGTAAACAATGAAAATATAGCGCTTTACAGAGTTTGGGGACCAAATAACCGTGAATCTCCAAACAAGAACATCACAAAATGTCTTATCACAAAGACGAAAGTGCTATACTGCCGTTGTTTGCGTTCATGGCAGGTGCGCACGCTTAATGCTCTTCGGCAGAATCGCTACAAGAAAGTAATTTTGCCAAATCATATTGGTAACGGATGTTTTAGCGAATCCAGGAGAGACGGCTACGGTGGTTTGATCACCAAGATCAGAATTGTCATTTAAGCATGTGTGTGTTGGTTGGTTATTTAAAAAAACGACCAGCAGATGCATCATTGTTCCTTGACAATTGACTGTTGATTCATAAAGTACTACACCTGTGATGATGACTTACCAAGAGTATTTATCTTTTTTCTTTTATCATAATACCTGAGAGCACCCGCGTCTGATAATGTCTCTTGATTGGTTGCTTTCACGCCTGTTAAAAATGGCTATGCATGTTGGTGTGGAGGGAGATTATTAAGACTGTTTCTGTGCTTTCAAAGTCCTCAGAGTGATGTTGCCGGTCAAACTATAAGGTTTTAAATGCTAACCGGTTGTGTCTATCGGCTAACATTGTAACATGTTGATTGTTAATTAAACACATTTCCCTTTGCTAGTGTATAATTGTGTTTGTTCGTTTTATGGTTCATTTGCTTCTTGTGAGTCTGGGCTGCAACGGCTATGAAAACTCACAGATGCAGGAGTCCAGCTCCTGTCCTCCAGCACTCCCTAGGGCACCCAAACTTCTGTATCCATAAGACACAGATTGCTTCACAAGTGTGTTTTTGGTTTTAGCTGGGTGGGTGTTATTGAATGTTTTGAGAACTCGCTAAAAGAAAACAAGGACAGATGGAAAGTTCTGTTTTATTATGCAATATGTTTCATTTATTTGGGAAACTTTTCCAGTGATACAACTCACTTGTAATGAAAAAAATGTCATATTGTGTTGTCCAAGGCTGTATCTTTTGTGTTTGGTGCTTGTTATGTTCTATTGTTTCAACCGAAAAAGTGTCAAAACTAAGAAGTCACCTCAGAAGTGAGGCATCGCCATTATTAAACCACTATTTTATAAAAAGTGTTTACATGTCTTAATAAGTTTCCGATTTACTACTTACTATTGAATCGGTCTTTACCTGAGAGAAACTGAACTAGTCTATAAACGTAAAGCATTGT
>OOFG01085778.1:0-13096 GCA_900323295.1 Molva molva
AATGGTGGAGAAAAAAAAACATTGGAAATCGACACCAATGAGTTAAACCCAAGAAGCGTTCACACAGATTTCATCCACCATAGAAGCCATGCTGGCTCTGACGCCATGCTCCCCTGTCTGTTTAGTTCTCTCTATCTCTGTCTCTCTCTCTCTCTCTCTCTCTCACGCTCTATCTCTCTCTCTCTCTCTCTCTCTCTCTCTCTCTCTTGCACACGCACACACACACATACACATGCACGCCCACACACACACACACACACACACACACACACACACACATACACACATACACACACACACACACACACACACACTGGCATACACACACACACACACACACATACACACAGTCAGAAACAGTCTGAAGTGTTTGACTGAAGTTTTGTGTTCTTTCTGATGTTCAGAAAGATTGTTTGTATTTTATTTTTCTCTTGGAGGCTCAGTCAGTTGTGTGTAAACAGGGCTCATCGTCTTCACAGGCAGCCTAGATAGACACGCTACGCTGAAGCACATGGACATACTCAGCATGAATCTTTTCTTCCCTCATCCATTGTGCAAGTCTTCCGTTTGTCTACCAGATGCTGTGACCTAAAAGCCTGGATTGGATGGGATGCTGCTTAGAAACACACACAAACAGACTAACTCACTAGGCTAACCAGCTAACCATCTAACTTACTAAATCTACTTATACATAAACCTAAACAACTATCCTGGATTGTTTTAAATGTTTAATTCTTACATATTTTCACATTTACTTACGTGTTGTTTTTCTGAATGTGTGTCTATATGAAATGCGCCACACACCGTGGTGTTATAATATGTATCCTAGAAGTTTAACCCTCTCTCGGACGCAGACATCAACATCAACCGCAGGCCAGATGGAGCTCCACACATCCACACACACCGTGGCGTTATATTTAAGTGTCCTAGAAGCTTAACTCTCTCTTGGACGCGGACATCAAAATCAACCGCAGGCCAGACAGAGCTCCACACATCCAGACACCCGTGGCGTTCACCAAAATATCCTATGTATTTAGAGGATTCAAGGTTCACTTTTTGATCCAAGTGTAAAATAGTGAACCGAATGGCAGTTGGTGGATGAGGGGGATTATGATAACTGAGTGTGCATTCTTTAATACATTCATGTTTTGGAGGCTAGTTTTTGAGGTAGTTTCCCTGGTCGATAACTGAAAGTAGGCTATCACTCTTTTGGAGAAAGTTGGTATCCAAAACGAGACTGTTGCAATACAACTGCTCACCGTCACGATATCAAAAGCAACCTATATTCACGTACCGCAGTGCAAGTAACATTGGCTTGTAGCGCCGACTGCTATCGAGATCAACGATCAATAGGTTCAGTTGGTGGAAATCTGCAACCTTGCTACTAAATTCTACATACTGGACCTTTAACTCAATAACATTAAACTTAAAGTTATGGAAATTATATTTCCATAATAAACAAGTTCAGAGCTCACAATTTAAATCTGCATATTTTGAAGTATTCACTAATAATGCCCCCAAAATCGTTGAATCCCCGGGAACACCCCTACAAACCTGCAATGGTAGCGCCTGCCCTCCCTCGCTGAGACGAATAATAAGGAAGTAACCAGTGACTTGCTATTGCGAACAGAGTATGTAATACATTTGACCATGTCTCATTTATTTAAATGATTAATGTTCCAGCAAATAAATACATATAAAGGTACATTATCCTTAATCAACAATGTGTAATAATGTGTAAAATATGATGACAATGTAAATGTACATAGAGAAAAGTACCAGTCCTTGCCTAGTAAAACAGCAGTGTTACAGAAATGGCACAGTATGATACATGTCCAGAAATCAACCACACATGAACACGGACACGCTTGCTGGCTTTGTTGAACTTGAAAGCGACAACAGCAGTACAGGCCATAAACATGGTACCTCCTACTGTCAGATGCAGCGCCATGCGTACGTGAGAAAACAAGCAGTGTTTGGATATGTTAAACAACATGCCTAGTTGTGACCTATGGCTCACGGGTCGCCTGGATGCCTTGAGAATGGTTATGCTTCGGAGCTAACGTCTTTTATTGTGTTTTTAGAAATGTAATTGTGAAACGGACGCAAAAGTTCTGGGCTTGTTTCTTGGAAGCACAGTTGATTTGTGGATCAGTTTTTGCGGCGCAGTTGATAAGTTGGTTACAGATCAATCATGATATGTATTTTGGGAAGTAGAAACTATAAAAAGACACAAATTCCTACAAAATGTTAGTAAATCGGTGATTAGAAATGTTTGAAACGTTTTTTCTGACCATCTGTTACATATAGATAATTTGGATTCCCGCCAACCGTTGCACTCGCATCCTAAACATTCAAAATCGGGGACAGATGCGCCTCGGTGAATCACCATCCCAGATACATACATACACATATACGTACATGCATACCTGCATCCATTTTATACATAAATAAATAATATCTTTGTCATGGATAGTCTAGTGGGGGCAGGATTCTAGTGGCTATGAAGTTTGACTCACGGCCAAAAGGTTATTGGTTTGTGGCTTAGAGTCCTCATCCTACCTGTATGCAAACTTGAACACCTAATCCCTAATTTCTCCTTAATTGCTTTCACTTTCAAACTTTGGATAAAAGTGTCTTAATGACAAAGTACTAAAGTCATAGTCATAACCCTTTTTTTGTCTACATACAACAGCGGTAAGACCCTGAAGTGTAAAAGGACGCATGTGGCGGTAGCGCGAGAACTTTTGATGTACCTTGGACTCCTTGATCTTGACAGCGATGACCTGTTTCCTCTGGCGGATGATCTCCACCAGCTCATCGCACTCCTCCACCAGCTTGGCCTCGTGCATCGCCGTGTTCACCTGCACACACACACACACAGACCATATGAATTAACACAGAGGGAGAGGGAGAGAGAGAGAGAGAGAGGGAGAGAGAGAGGGGGAGGGAGAGGGAGAGAGAGAGAGAGATAAAAGAGATAAAAGAGCCAATGAAAGACTGACAAAAACCTTCAAATGCTTCCACAAATGGCAGAGAGAGAGAGAGGAGGTTAAGAGACACATCAGAGAGTAAAAATGTATTAATGATCTTCCAACTCCAATACTTATGGGCCCCTTTTTTGTTTTAAACGTGGTAATATGTATTGTATGATCGTCAACATAGTTATCTATGCCAATTTTTCCCTGTTACTAAAATAAGATAGAGAAACAAGAGTAAAATCCTATGCTTTAGCCAGTTTCTGCCAACCAGTTTGTGAACATTCCACTCTGCTCCAAACATTGGCGACGTTCTTTTCGTGACATCAAAGTGCCTTTCCGAGGCACTTCGATGTCATGACAAACAGACATCGCTGGCGAGGTGTGTGTACATATGTGGAGCTCTGTCTGTACAGTGTGGTCGCGTCCGAGAGAGGGCTTAGCTTCTTGGACACTTAAAGTATAATGCCACGGGTTGTGTGGATATGTGTGTGGATGTGTGGAGCTCCGTCACGGTGTGTGGCACATTTCATATACAACATGGCTCATTATAACGCTCCTACACAACAACGGTAAACAAGAAAGTAGCACAAAGATGGGCGGTAACCATGGGGATAACATGCCCCCCATCCTCCAAGAACAATCAGCCCAAAACTTTTTCTTTTTAATCTGATAGTGTTCGATCTCAAGCTGAAACAGGGGGTTCACTTACACTTTAAACCAATTTCTGACATTTAATCACAAATTTTTGTATTGGAATAGTACACCAATGATGGCTGATGGTTGGTATTTCTTTGTTAAAAAAAGAAAGATAAAAACAGACAGCCATTTCTCATTTTACTCTTACATTAGGGCTCCTTCCAAATGAACCATATATTACAAAGATGATTACAAAGAGACAAGTGAGAGATGCAATTTGCGGTAATTTCAGAGTTATTGTTATTGTCTTATAAATTGCTTGTTTTTTTGTAAGGATCCAATCAGGTGCAAAGCATATTGAACAGTACAATCATATTTATATTGCTCTATTACGCTGATAGTTTCATTTGCTGATTGACATCAGAAAGAGACTATTGAATACATCTCTTTTGACCAAACCTAGGGAGCTTGATTATGACAATAATGTCCAGTTAAATAAAGAGGAAAACAGAGTGCCTGGGCTTATTGTTATCATGATTTTTTTATTCCATTAGGCACGTCTAATTCCTCAAAATGAGTTTGGACTGAGACATCATCTAAATCGTATATTACGCATTTAATATATCTTTTGTATGTGTGGGGGTGATCTAGAATGCCAGGCCAGCCCATCTGTGAATATCTTCAGCCAGAACACAGAAAGAGCAGCCAACAACACCTTTAGCCAACTCTTCGGGAACAACTGTGATAGTGTCGGTAAAAGACTGACACGGCTTTGAGCCATGGCCCCACAGATCTGGCAACCCCTGAAGTGTCAATCATGTAGGAAGGTGTCTTTAACAGCGTTGGAGTTTAGGCAGTGGCGGAAAAGGGCAAACAACAACAACAATTAGAAAGTAGAGGGAAGTTATCTGTCGGAGGCGCTGAGTCTCTGGGAACATATTGTGAAATATTGAGGAGAACGGAGAGCTTTATCACTCCTACATTAGCAACCGCAAGACAGGTGAGAAACCTCCGGAAAAACAAACCGAACGTGGTGGGAATTTCATCACTCTGAAATATTTGACATCCGTTCCAAGAAAAACAAAGTTATTTGAGGTCAGATGATGCTTGCCTGTTAAAATAAATTTGAACAGTTGCAACATGAGGTGAATTAGTCACTCAAGGCTGGATTGGTTGACACAGAATAACAGAATTTAGACACAACTAAAGTGATGTTTATTTTGTTTAACTAATTTTATTTTTTCTGTTTTACAACTACCTTGCAGGCTAGCAACATCAAACTTACAAGCTTTATCAGCTCTATAAGTAATTATTTCTTGTCTTGCTGCTGCTGCAGTTTTTGCGCTAATAATTGGGCTAGATAAAATACTCAAAGAAGAAAGAGGCGTTCTATCAAGAGAATAATATTAAACCTCATATACAATCAGCGAAGTCACCCCCATTTTGACGGGCAGCAATTTTAGAAATTACTTCAAAAAAACAATGTTTTTAATAATGCTCACAAAGCTACAGCTACATTTTTTGTTATATATGTTGTTCTGTCATCTCATCAGAAATATTGAACACAGTTTTGTAAAATTGTTTTCTTAAGTATTTATTTTAAAGCCTTGCTGATTCTGCTAATTATTATTAGGTATTCACAGTGTATCTGTGGATACCTGTGGATTGTTATTGTAGGAATTCTTATTATTATTCTTATTATTTTTATAAATTTCTTTTTTTCATAAAATTGCCCCAAAAATGTAATCAGTTTTCAAATTGTAACATATATTCTGGTAACACTTTACAATAAGGGTCCAATAATGAACCATTAATTAACATTAGTTAATGCAGTAAGCGTTAACTAACAATTTACTAACAGTTAATTAACAGTTAAATAAATGTCTAGTAATAATTTACTAATGGGGTTCATGTTGACTAATGGAATTCATCTATGCACTATTTAATGTGGTTAGGATGACCCCTTAGGGGGTTAACGCTTAGGGAGTTAGGGTTAGGCCATTAGTAAAAGATTAGTAGACAATTAGTTAACTGTTAGTTCATTGGTAGTAAATGCTTATTACTGCTAGAACTAATGTTAATTAATGGTTAATTATTGAACCCTTATTGTAGAATGTTACCAATGTTCTTGCAGAAACACTGAGGTCAAAACAGTTCAAGAAGGGTTTAGACTCAGACTGCACATATAAATTGGTGGATAGAAATACATGTCGTTAAGACACAGGACCTTCAGTGATTGAAGAGACAAATCTACTTTCAGTTTTTTTGTGGTCCACATAGTTAACAGGACTGTGGTATTTATGTCAGGTGGCAGAGTGTCAAACTACTTAACAGCCTGTGACCCCTATCCACTCAACTCTCCATAAAACTCATTAGTCCTCTCACACCCACTAAGCCACTTGAATCACAACATATGTTAGATATGTGTACACAGACACACACACACACACACACGCACACGCACACACACAAAATCTCCAGATAGACACAATATATACTGGTCCCAGATACTATTATATCCAGAATGTACTATTGAAGGAGGTCTAGGGCCTCCGGTCAAAACACATTCATTCTGAAAACACATGACTCATAAATAGTCCTACTAGGTTAGTAATTAAGGGCGGAAGCATGGAGACACACCAGACCACTGTAAAACAAACCTAAGATATTAAGGAAGTGGGTAAATGAGGTCCTATCTTCTTCTGTGGCCTCCTACCCTCGGGTGTCCACATTCAAAATATTCATGTCCAACATGCAGCAAAATGAAAATGCACTCTTTCCTGAACTGAGTGTAGTAGAACTACCAAAGGTAGTTTTATCTCAGTAAGTGATGCTATTAATGTATTACATGAACCAACTGGATGATCTAAACCATATTCAGTACAGAGTAGCTCATTTATCCAATTATTTGCAAGCAATGTAAACAATGGGAGGCTGCATTGATGTATTGAGTCCTTTAACATGACATGTTAGCATATTGCAATTCAATTATTATCAAAATGAGGAACACATGAAACGTGCCAGTATGTTATGTTATGATGAGCAAATGACCCTCACATGTGCATCAGTCAAAATGTAAGACACATCTAGAACCGGGAACAAGCTATGTAAACCAATATTTTGTTTAGAGCTTGTAATGGTTGTCCGAACTTCTAGTACTACCACTGTGAAAATCATGTCCCTGTTGCATAAACTCGTTTCTTGAGGATTTTTGCAAATACTATTCAGGTTTGAATTTCAGGTCAGGTTTAAACATATGGCTGTAATTCTGTATTACTTTTATTAAATAAAAAGACTGCCCAGGACTTTTAGACATGGTGGCGCAGCCCATCTGGCAGGTGTGAATGAATAATGCATAAATAGGCCTATTTAATATTTAAACAAGGCCAAACGACAAACAATCTCTAACATACTTGTACTGGTTAGTTGATATAAATAAACATGATATGAATAAAGTACAGTACTCGTGAACACTGCTAGTCCTGCTGTTCATTAAAATCCTACAAATACTTATTTTCTTTTGTGATAAGATGAAGTTGGCTGCCTGGATACTTTTGAAGATGCTTGTTTTTGGCAACTTTTACACCGAAGCTCTGCTGCAACAGAGCCCAACTCAACCAATGAGGGGAGGCGTGATACTGTTGTGTTGCTTTTTTGGAGATTAATTCAACAAAAATATATTTGATTCATCAAATTGAACTGTTTAAGGAATTTCACATATTTAATTATAGAAATGTTACCCGGTGGCGCTGGAAAGGAGCAGGGTGCAAATTAAGGAGGAGCTGAGCGCCCCTGAAGGGGACTTGAGCTTTATATTGTGTTCAATTTAAGGACAACTACTCTAATCGCCCATGATCCCCCTTCATCAAAAACATCTTCCTGCAACCCTGTAGCATTAGCATTAGAATAAAGTTACAGTGGTATCAAAGCCTTTCTGGTGGCAACACTGTTAAACAAGTGCTGAAATCATATTGTCATGTTGGAATCGGACATTGACAGGAAGCTTGGCAAAGCTTTTACTCAATGAATACCGCAAAAATTGAGCGTGCAAACATTTCCATTCGGACTGCCCCCCAGACCCGCCTCCCTCCCTGATAAGGATGTTTTCAACACACACATTTGATGGCCGAATATCCTGTGAGTGCTGCTTAGAGACTGTAGAGGGAGCTCCCCGAATGCCACGGTGTAAAGCGCACACTGAACGGGGGCACGGGGGCGCAGTTATATTCTTTGGGAAAAGTGGAGCGTTGCTGTCAATTTGTAAGTAGAAAATTAGTAAGTTGAAATAAATATTCCACTGAAGTTCTAATATCATTATGCTGGTAGAATACTACTACTCAAACAGTGGTCACAAGAGTTCCGTAGGTTGCTACATTAATTAGTCTTTTCTAGGTTTGTAAACGTAGTAGAGAAGCACATCTGTAAATATTAAACCAGTGGAAAGGAAGCTTGAGTCAGACGGTCTCTGACAGGAAGGATTAGGACAGCAGTTACAGCAAGCAGCTAACTCTAACCCTGTGTCCTCTCTAAGACAGTGTGTGTGCATCTGAATCAAACTCAACCCAATTACTGTACAAGAAACAATTCTTTGACAATGAACAGCCAATCGTTGTCAAATGATATTCAAACACGTGGACCATTAGCGTACATAACACACATGCGCTCACGCAAAGCCAACCTTTACAATGAATAAGGCCTACTTTGCATCAAGGTCACCAGTGTAAGAAAACCGTGCACATTAGTTGCTTCAAAACCACTCAAGCACTACTGTATTGCCCCTTCTACGGGAGGAGCACTTTGGTGAACTAAGTGAGCTAGGCTTCCATGCGCAACCCATGGTTTATTAAGAAGCATGCTCATTAAATAGGTTAACGTTTCTCAGCGTTTGTCTCAGATGGTTACATCACATGGCAACTGAGGAAGCTTATACTGGCCAAGATTGAGAGGAAGAGAAGAGAGTGAGCGTCAAAGCAAATATAATAAATATCTCATTGTCTGGTAACAGTAGTGCACCTGAATTAAAAGAGCTGGCTATGACTTGTCAAGTCACTGCCGTTTCAATAAGTGACAAAGAATCTCATTAAGGGCAAGAGCTTTTCTGCGGAAAAGCCCCACAGGGCATTAGCAGTAGCCCACAAGCCCACAAGACAAAAGAAACAGACTTGTTTGGGACCTAGGGGTCCCCTGGGATGTCGAAGCTGATTCACTCTGCGTTTGATCATGTCTTTGACGCCAATACAATTCAAGACAAATAAGAATTTGGGTCACCCCTAAAACCCCTGTTGGTGATTGTTATTGCTCTGCACCAAAGTCTAGACACGTGCTTGCCACTCCACTTCTCATTGATTTGCCTTTCTTACATTGTTTTTCTTTGTTGTCTTCCTTACCGTTCCATTCCATTCCTTCCTTCCTTTCGGATGCATAAGGTTACGCATCCACAGGTTTACTTGAGGTTGCCAACCTATGAAATGCATTGAACTATGAGATGTCATTTCTCATATCTACTCTGCGCATGTTATTTGACTGCAACTCTTATCTACGTTGACTTCAGGGCACAACATTCCTGCGCAGGATGTACAGCACCAAACCAGTGGAAGAAGCAAAGGTGAAAACTATGCTTTGTGAAAATCTGCTATACACAACAATATACCATACTATGCAACTTCTATACCAAGACAATGATACAAATACAACTTATATTCATAATAATCATTAATAATACTAAGAGATATGGTATATAACTTTATATATTGTTTTATATTTGTATCTTATTATTAAATTGTTGGAGGAAACAGGGTGCTTGAATTCCATTGTACTGCTAACAATAACATATTTTAAACATTGAATCTTGAATACCGGTAATTACAAAGCACCATACATTTGTTACACTATTCTGGAGTAAATACATTTTTTGCCACTTACTTGCCCTTACTTTTGTTACAAAATGTGATCCTGTTAGTAACTGCTATTCATTATTCTTAAACACACTGCTTTTTGTAGAAATATTCAACTTCACATGGTCTTTGCGTGTAGTGACTAGTGAGCCTGCATGACTCACTAGGCACTGAACATAACTATTGCTGCTCTATACATGGGAGGGGTAGTTGGAGGGTAAGGGGAGTCAGGGGGAGATAGTTGGTGTAACAAGCTGAGCTTGAGTCACCGGCTGTGTCAGGCTTGTGGAGGAGGAAAAGCACCATTAATGCTCAGATGTGGCTGCTCATATTTATAGAGTGGCTTTTTTCAATAACCTACATTAGCATCTTCATTATGAGATACAACCCAATCAGGTTATTACAGCATAGCTTCTTATTTGTGGTCTCATTGATACTGTAATATCCATCAGAAATAATAACAATATACTGCATTCTCCATAGGTTCATCTCTAGTTTAAAACCATAATGTATGCAACCAAAGAACACACTTAAAGCTAGGGTAGGCAATATATTTTTGAAGCATTTTTTTTGTCATATCTGTTGAAATTCTCTTGACAATCAATCAATAAAATCCTCTTGATAAGCCTGTCCAAATATTTCATCTGCCCCGAATGAAACGATTGGATGGCTTACCTGTCTGCCTACCTACCTACCTGGCTACCTGCGTGCACTCTGCCCTGCTAAAGTGAGCAAGCTAGTCATGTGTTTTGGGGGAGTGGCTTTGGAGGGAGGCCTGATGGGAGGGGTGGGATGTTTTAGGTTGGATACAAAATCTAGCTTACTCTGGCTTGTTTCTCCAAATTGCCTACCCAAGCTTTAATCTAGTTGCAAGTTGCAACAATGAATCATACCTGTGCAACAGATAACATTTCGTATTTATAATGGAATTGTGTTCTGTTAAATAGTGGCAAGAAATAAAGAAGGAAAGAAATAAAGACAGAAAGTGTTCAATTTAGAGTCCAATCATTCTCGGGCCAGCAGCCAGCGACCAGGACAGAAGCAAGTATTTCTTTATTGCCAGTGCATTGACTACTGTCAAGAGACAATAAGAAAGATAGAGGGGGAGAGAGGGAAACAAATAAATAAAGGATGATAGAAAAAGGAGAACAATAGATTGGAACAAACCAATAATTAAAAGGAACACAAGGCAGCAATAACAACAGGACAGAGGATTTAAAGCAGCGGTCTAATAAAAAAGTCCACACTTGACACACTCACAAGGTCCCCACTAAGAGAGATCCATAGAGCCCTGCTGATACAGAAGCAGCTGAACTCAACACAATCGATAGCCGCCTGCCACGCCATGGCTGCTACCAGACATCTGCAGTCACCAGAGACTCTCCATTGTGAAGGTTAGGCGAGCCAAAGAGCCTACGCATTGCTCCCCATTTACATCTGAGTTATTCACGCCGCTTAGGCCTGTCAATTGGAGCGGTCGATGTTCACAACTTAATGAGGACGCTTGAAAGTCGTGGGCGGGAGAGTGGAGATGAATGTGGATGGTGGACAGATACACATGCCCCTTTCATTCTAGATGCTGTATGTACTGTACACCCACGCTCTACACACTGATGCATGTATGCTGTAATGAATATGTGCATTTGTGCACTAATACATTTACATACCCACCCACATCTATATACACACACTTATGCAGGCTTTTGTGCATGCAGGCACACATAGTTGCAGGTAGACACACACACACACACACACACACAACGGACAACGAGATGCGCTCACCTCCACCTGTTGGCAGATCTGGATGAGCTTGGCCATTTGGTTCTCCAGCTCGCTGTTCCTCTTCACCAGGTTGGTCAGGTTGTTCTCCAGGGTTTGCTATGAGGAGGCAAGAAATGTGTGGTTAATGGAGAAAAATGGAGGTACTGGGGTATGGAAAGAGAAAAGGGACAAAGGTTACCCAATACTAAGTTAGTAGAAGCACATCTCAGGGATTGACTGACATTTCACACTACACAGTGGGTTTTTGTCTGTCACTGTATTGACATTAGCAATTGGATATGAAATTAGCATTTTCAGTCTGGGATCAGGGATTGCACCTCACTCTAGTGTTGTGAAAGCCAGAATGTTTCAACACATTTTACACCCATCACTCTATGCCCTCACTAATTCTAATGGAGCAGTTGGTGCAATCTCTTAATGTTTTTTTTTAATTCTATGTATAAAAAACACAAAATGATGCCAAAAAAAACACCAACAAATTGGCCCGTACATACTCTCTAATTTAATTATTTGTGTATTTGCTATGCAAGCAGCACTGTTCACAAATTGTTTCTTAGGTGGTTTTAATGATCCACTACAGTGGCTACAGGCTTCCTTTCACTTGGGTCTCACATACATCCCTATCTACCACTAAAATAATGGTCCTGGAGGCATATCTGTTTCATGAAGCGGAATAGAAACACATGGCTACATTGGCAGCCTTTCGTCTTGTTTCATTGAACATTACAGATGCTATACGGCACCCACAGGTTATAAGCACAACCAATTGTATGCCACATTTTTCAAGTTGCGCATGTTTAGGTCCTTAGAGACTTGCCCTATATACACAACACTGTGGGATATAAACAATGGCCCTAGTGAAACAAACAAGATCCAATCCAAAATCCATTCCAAATTCAAATTAATGTAAAATTATAATAGTTCTAAACTTAGGGTTGACTTTTAATACGGTGCATAGCCTACCAGCAATGGAGTTCTTTAAAAAAACGATTTGATTTGTCATGTATGTCCATGCACAGTACATGAATAATGAAGCATGTGTTGTAATTATGTTTCTCTGTCAGGCTCGGAGAGGAGCTAAATATTTAGATATGTATATTGGCTCTCAGTCGAGAGAATAATAAAACAAAGTATTAATAAGACAAAGTATTCATAAGCCAAGGTACAAAGATGTGAATCGTTCAAAGTACTGTCTCTCTTAGAACTCTCTTACTTACCTATCCTAGCCTAGAAGACGTAGAAGATCTAGGTCTTGGGAATGGAAGCTCACCATATGTAAAGTTTGTGGGCCCTTTAAGGGCCACAACTAAGAATGATTTTCATTGCTGATTATCCCATCAATATTTTTGATTCATTATTAAATACAAGTTACATGAAACAGGGATTTTAATGTTACAAACATTAAAACAAACATTAAAATCCCTACTTCATATTTGCCCAGTTGTCCCTGGCAGATTTTCTGTTCACAAAACACTCAATCAAACTAAGTCCAGAACCAAAATTACCATGAATATTCAAGTGGCTACTGCATACACACAACTATCACAATGACACCACTTGGTACGGTCGGGCTTGACTTTCAAGTTGCATAAACAACCAAACATCCCCCTTGAAGGATCAAACCAATAAACCATCGCTGATGATTTAATGATTACATAATTTGCTATTAGCACTTCAAACCCACTACTCCAAGAGCCAAGACAAAACCCCCCACACACACCCGTCCACACACACACCCGTCCACACACACACACCCATGCACACACACACCCGTCCACACACACACCCGTCCACACACCAAAG
>OOFG01085779.1:0-13811 GCA_900323295.1 Molva molva
TTAAACTAAAACACACAGAATACAAAGACATACACAAAGACGCCTGAAGACACTTTTCCAACACCATACCGCGACACACTCTTCTCCTCTTGCCTGCTAAATATAAACATCTACCGCTAGGGCTGCATAACAGACTGCTTCTCCACAGAACCCCCCTCCCCTACCTAACTTCAAGGTATGGTGTTGTCATATGCACTGTCAATCAAAGATTAAATAACCTTATCCAAACACGTCAATCACCTTCTCCTTATCTCTTCTCTTTATCTATGCGCAGTGGGCCAAAGTATCTAGGCCCAAAAGTTACGTTTATATATGAATTTCTACAATCAGGAAGTACCATTACTTCAACTTAATTTATTTGTATAAAGATACTTTACAGAATGTATACATTGCTGTTGCACCAACGTAAGAAAAGCTAATCTGCGTCCAGATTTCAACAAACGCCGCTATACAAGAGGCACTGCAAACACGATTCTCTGGCGTCATCTGGTGTACATGGCGTGGCACTTGACGCGCATTTTGATTTCAAATGATTTATGTTCCAAGTCATTGAAATAAAGTCCCAAACCACCAGGTCACAGTTGTGGTGACAAGTTCACGTATGTCTGTTTAATACAAAAAAATATTATAGTCCCTCGACACATAGGCCTACATCCCTCCCACATGTGTATTTGAAAGTCTGGTTAGAGCAGTTCCTGAATGGTTAGAAATCCTGCCAGGTAGGTTTCACGTATGGGTGTTCAGCACCGTTTTCGGGGTCTACTTTCGTCAATAACTGACTCGAAATGTATTGTTTTAAGTCTACACAGCCTCAACCTAGTCAAATAAAATGTGCCAATTACTCCTGCTCAGAGTGCGAAGCCTTGACTGTTGACCTGCAGTGTGTTGAGCAACGACATAACAGCTAGGGCCTATGGTACATTCTCACCAGGGGCGGCGCATTGTTCCCAACCAAATGGAGCTCCGTCTTTTAATCTTGCAAAGCTAATGTCGTTATATTAGGAAATGCAATACCTTAATGATTTCTGATCACAATATGGTGCTCATATCTGCCTTCTAACCAGATTTACATTACATTATGAGGCCACACTCCCATTACATTGAATAGGAGGTAACAAGCATGGGATCATATTTCCGATGTTGCTGATTTCTCCTACATTTTCACGCAATGTTCGTATTGTGCTTTGCAATGTCATTATTTATCAATCAAACTGGGAATAATAACGCCCATTGACGGTTTCGAGTTTCAAATACACTACTTACCTCGTAGTGCTTCATCTTGTTAGTTTGCAACCTCTTCCTTTATCCCACTTGTATGACAAATGTACTCTCCAATCGAAGGAAGATGATGCGGGTCGAAGGGCGTTTACTACTGCAGTCTCCAGCCAATCAACACGGTCCGTCGTCGACTATATACGCCCATTCAGAAGGTTACATCCAATAGGATGGGCGAGACGAGAACGCCTGGGAACGAGGTCGGCTGCATGGTGGTCAGCTTAAAGTACTGTGGTGATCAGTATCACCGTATTATACTGTGGTAACAATATCTGCAGAAAGGAAAATAATTAAATACTTGAGGATTTCCAAACTTAAACGTGTTGTATTTATTTATATACGTTTCTTTTTTAAATTTGTGTATGTATTAATTAATTACTGAATATTGTCTCAATTGTTGTTCCATATTGTCCGGGATCTAATTATTTTCCGTGTAGCCTACGTGAGTGTCCCATTTTGGACACTCACGGACATGTCTTTAATGTGGTCTTCACTCTGGCTTACCATGTCATTAACACGGATAGGCCTACTTATCGTTAGGAACATCTGTCGAAGATTTTAAACAATTTGGACGTTGTCTAAAGTAAACACGTTCACTAACCAAAAGCTTGACTTCAAATTTGCAATCAAAGAAGTGTTGAAATGTTGAAGTGTTTGACCTAGACATGGCCCCGTCCAGGCACAAAGACACATCCATGACGCTACCAAATAGTTATTCCGAAACCGCCATATAATAATAACAAGTCTATGCACGGCACAACAATGCTCCGCCCACCTGTGGAATCGTCCGGCATGGGTGTGTAGAATTTCAGAGGTGTCTCAACAAACCCTGTGAGAATTGAGGCTGTTCGGGATTATTGTAGAACATTCTAGAGCTTTCTGTCTTTCTGGGTACAAAATAACCTCCCCGGGTGGTAGACATTGCCATTCACAGTGACACCCGGGTAGTCGTGCGTATGTGTTAGGATTAGTGGGGCTTTTAACTGGTCTGATTTAATTCGTGTTATTACAGGTTCGACTTTCCTACTTTTGCCAACTGCTTCTGCTTCCACCAACACCACTCAGCTGTCGAAATGGGTAAAGATTACTACGACGTTCTCGGTATCACGAAAAGTGCCACAGAAGACGACATAAAGAAGGCTTATCGTAAGCAAGCTCTTCGGTATCATCCCGACAAGAACAAGTCCCCAGGAGCCGAGGATAAATTTAAAGAAATAGCAGAGGCGTATGACATTTTGAGTGACCCCAAGAAAAAAGATATCTATGATCGTTTTGGTGAAGAAGGTAGGTTAAGTTTTCATTCAAGGCAGGTCGAAATGACGAGTCAAGTAGGGTTCTTCTTTAGAAAATGTTAAGCTACAATAGTGTTGATGTTTTTTTACGTCAACAAAAACCTTTATTTCTTAGCGTGTCTCAGAATCAGACGTTGTAAATTGGAAGTTATCAACCGTAGTCCATTTGTGGTTTGACAAGGTTCCCCGTGTCACAGTGAGGCAAGGCGGGCCGATCTGTGTCAATATGGGCCATCGGGTGCTATTGCACCTATGCAACAAAGTAAACCGAAAACGTGTTTAGATGTCATAGTTTTAGAATTATCGCAAAGATACGTTTATGCTATGACAGCCTGCTTACATTATTATGGAAGGGCAACATGGAAACGAATACTATTTTTGGTGTCAATCACATTAACATTGGAATGGACGCACTCCATGGAGCTCGTGCCGAAGAACTCCCACCATGATATCTGAACCAATTTTAAAAAAGGCAATTTTCTTAAAAGCCTTTAGACTAACAGAGATTGGACGAAACTTTGCTGACTCAGAGTTCCGTACAACTGTGAAAAGTGCGCCTCCCGATCAAAGGCACTCAAGTCAAGCAAATAAATAACCCACACCCTTTGCAAAGGTTGTTCAGTATAGGCTGCATTACTCAGCTGTGATCTATCACTTTAGGTCTGCTCAATCAACATTTGTGAATTGAACCACACATTACAAAACTGTTACACATTACACGTCTTTACTATATTCAAAACAAATACACATTATATGAATATGAATCGTCTTCCATAAATTAACCATTTAGATAGGAAATGGAATGAAGTAGACACGATAAAACACAGATAGCTGGCAAACTTGTATCTCACTGTCCTGCTCCCTTCCTTTCTAGGTCTAAAGGGGGGAGGAGGCCCATCTGGGGCTGGTCCTGGTACCTTCAACTACACTTTCCAGGGTGACCCACATGCAGTCTTTGCAGAATTCTTCGGTGGACGTAACCCATTTGACCAATTATTTGGCAGCCGCAATGGGGGCTTTCATGAGGAAATGAACCCAGATGACCCTTTTGCCCGCTTTGGGATGGCTGGCAGTGGGCTGGGAGGGCTCCCTCGCTCCTTTAGCAGTGGGATGGGGGGGATGGGAGGTGGCAGTAGTTTGACCAAACGTCAGGACCCCCCTGTAGTGCATGACCTCCAAGTGACCTTGGAAGAAGTGTTCTCTGGGTGCATCAAGAAGATGAAGATATCCCACCAGCGGCTCAACCCTGACAGGCGGACTTGGCGAAAACAGGACAAGATCCTGGAGGTGGAGATAAAGAAGGGATGGAAGGAGGGGACGAAGATCACCTTTCCCAAGGAGGGCGATGAGACGCCCACCAACATTCCGGCGGATGTTGTTTTTGTTTTGAAGGACAAGCCCCACCCGGTGTTCCGGCGAGACGGCGCTGATATAATTTACCCTGCCAAAGTCTCCCTTAGAGACGTATGTTTGTACCACACAACTTTAAATTGATTGTACATAAATATATAAAAACAGTATGTGTCGACACATTTTCCACTCTTGATGTTATTGCTGGGCATAGAACGCTGCTTTATTCTGTCTCTCCTCTCTCCCCACCAGGCCTTGTGCGGCTGCACTGTGAGTGCGCCTACATTGGACGGCAGGACGGTAACCCTGACAACCAGCGACATAGTCCGCCCCGGGATGAAGCGACGGATCACCGGAGAGGGGCTACCTCTTGCTAAATCTCCTGGGCGTCGGGGAGACCTAGTGGTGGAGTTTGAGGTGAAGTTTCCGGAGAGTCTCAGTGCCAGCGCACGAGGGACGATTTCCCAAGTGCTTCCACCATCTTAAAGTCCAGCCCCATCCCAGAAGGACATTGAAGACTTTTAAATGAGTGTTTAAATGTCTTGCTCCAGGCTCCCATGATAAATGCCTTCACTTAAGATCACAAGGTAGCCCATATGGACCCTGGCATTAGACAATGGACAATAGAAGGACAGATGTAATTTCCCCAAGAACAGTCTGTAAAGTCAGTGCAGTTTGCTCTACAGTCTTCAGCACATAATTTGAGAGAAAGTATTTTTATTTTTTTATCAAATATAGTCTAATATATTGGGGTATTCCTAGTTTTATGAATAAGTTTGTTTATTTGGGTGTATCCAAATCAAATGAGTATTATTTATTTTGTTTTATTAAGGTGCTTTAATGCTAGTTAATTAATTAATGCTTTTTGTGGGGCATTGTGCCATTAGTTGAGTTTCTGTGTTTGCTTTCACTTAACATGTTTGGGAATAGATGTTTACACTTGCTTGGCCAATTGGTGCTTGCGGAGAAAAAAAATATTTTCATAAGATGACACTGCTGTTTCTATGTTGACATGAATGTGTACAATGGTAATTAAAGGAGATGCATTACTGCCAACAGTTCGATGTAACAAGCATATTCCGTGTATTTTTGTCAGTCTAAACTGGCTAAACATAACCCCATGTATTACTTGAGATTCAATTTTATTTTTTACAATTGGGTGAGAGCATTAAAACAAAAGTACATGAGTGTAAAAGACCAAAACTAGTGGGTGTTCCTTACAAAAAGTAAGATTGTATCGATTTTTTAAAGCATTGTATACAATATTGGGACAGATTGCAATTTGTGACATAAATGTGTGTGTGTCGTTTGTTTCTGTGACCTTTATCCTCAGATTGTCTTCACTTGCTACATTAGTTGTAATATGCTTCCTCGGACACATTTCTTGCAGGTAATGTTGCAGAACCTTGCTGTTTCTAATTGAGTCTGTATTGAGTTAATTCTAGTGAAACCTTGACGAGAAGAATGTGGGTCTGTTTTGCTACGGTGCAAGGCTTGCTACATGGAAAAATTGGCTCCAGACTTATGGGGATGTGACCTGCCAACCCCCGTGATATTGTCAGCAGACTCGTTTATCTAACTGCACAGGCAGTTTTTTGAGGTTCATACATGGGCAACATGTCCCTGACGCTGGCTCTCTCTCGCCTTCTCTATCTCTCACTCTCTAAAGCTCTTGCTCTATTTCTGTCTCTCCTTGTCCTCTCTCTTGTTGGCTCACTATCTTTCTATCTCTCCAAACACACTTTATGCTGTAAGCTTGTGCACAATAGAGACATAGTTAAACTCAGGACTTTTGCGAGGGTCATAAGCTGACTTTAAAACCGAGAAGATTAACGGGAGATAAACAACATCCTCTTACATTGTTTTTTAACTATCCAATCCCACAGAAAAAAGGCACCCCATTGTGCATTTGCACCTTTTATGGGTCTTTGGCAATCTTGTTAATCAGCACTTATTTTTGATCGTATCATGCCTTTTCCCCTAATTTGGTTTAATTGCATCACGTGGAACATGAGTATTGGAATTTTTACCCTGTCCGGTAAGTTGAATATGTTTTTAATCTAATGTGAACACTGGTTATATTTCTGTATGCTGTAGGCATTATTTCATTTCATTGTCATGACTGAAAAGATGAGTATAGCAGATAATACATCAACAATTGCATTGGGGTTTTACTTCTAGTAAAAATAAGCAATGTTGTGAACAGACCAAAAATGCATTACACTTAAAGGTGCTGTAGGTATGATTTAAGAGCTATCATTAGAGTGTAATTTGTTAGAAATGATGGCAATAGAGAAATACTCATTGTACCTAAACTTAGCTTTCCTCTAATTTCTGAATAAAGGCATAAGTTAGAACCCAGTTCATCACAGTCCACACCTTACAGACCCAATCGTCCCACCTTCCAGACAGTACAGGGACTCCAATATGTCAGCATGTCTTGTGAGGTTGGAGATGATCTGAGTGTATCTGGCAGAAACCCATAAAAACAGACAAACAACAGCATAATATAGAACAAAGGTCCGTGGAACCTTAAGGATTAATGCTACTCACTGCACCATTGTGTTGTCTGGACTACACTCTATTAGTTAACCAATTAACAGTTAATTAAACGCACTAACAATGATTTGATTGCAGACATGATTGTTTCACAAACAAAGGCAGAAACAATGTTCTAGTGTTATTTGACTATTTAACAATATAGGTGACAATTCCTTTGATTTTATTTAAGCACAATGGTCATATTGTAACCTGTTCATTTGTTCTCCTAGCTTTGTGTACTGCTGATGGCCATGTGGTGAGAGAGGTGAGTGGATATGTTGGTGGAAACATCTCCATCCAATGTTCTGGTAAATGGAGCACAGCAGGGAGCCAAACGTACTTCTGCAAGTCCTTGTGCTCAAGTGAAGACATGCTCATTCAGACGGCTGGAACGTGGGCCGATGTCACCCAGAGGGGGAGATATGTTATTGAGCACGGTGGAGTGGATGGTGCATTTACTGCGACTGTGATGAAGCTAGAGAACACAGATACAGGGAGATATCACTGTGCATCAATGAGAAGGTCAAAGGTCATGTACCAAGAAACCTACCACCTCAAAGTCCTGGATGGTAAGTTAAATTTTTTATTTTTTTTTTTAAGTTTGTTCTGCAATGTATGCAAAGTAAACTCTTTTTCAGTGAACAGGAACCCTCTTCACGCCTCTCAAATTCCTTATCTGAGTGAACATTTCTTTGGTAAATAACGGATCTGTTGAGTGTCTGCCTACTTCAATGAATTAGGCCTATAGGAAATCAGTCCTTACCGCTTCACAAAGGCTGTGCGGCTAATCTGTGGATTGTAGGCCTACTAGCTGGACTGATTCATAGTGTTTAAAATCATTGCGGTAAAGCACGCACACATTTGACCATGTACCAATGATGTTTAGACTATTTATCTTCTATCTACATTTCTCTCGCTATAACAAACCAACCAACTCACAGCGTTCACCGCAGTGGTCTTCTCGAGTCTCATTTCACTATTCTTCTTCGTCTCCTCAAAGCTTTAACTGTTCCTCTCGCGCCTCTGACTTCCACCATGGCCCCTGTACCCGTGACTGAGCTAATGCCTCGAGACTACCATCCGTCAACTGTCAAGTCCCCGGCAACATCGGTAACGCCGCCACCACACGGAGGACACAAGTTGAACCAGGATGCAGTGACACACATCACAGGTAAAGCAATTTGTACCCGCTAATTTATTTATTTTATATAGGGGATGTACGTCACAACGTCACATCGCAATGACCGCCTCCATCTTGGCAGCATAGGAGCGTCGAAATGTAAGATATTATGTTGTAGTAGTAGTAATGGTTTTTTGCATAGTTAAGTAATAAATCCTGAAATGATTTACAATTATGGGGAGACATTGTTGTGTTTGAAACTTCCCTAGCGTTTATCATGTGAGACTTGGCAAAACAAAGTTTTCATTAGCCTAGGTTACTGTATATTTATGTTCATTTAGTATTTTACAGTTCTAAAACTCACTTAACTCCTCTCAAAATGGTGGAGTACTGCCAACAAAAAATCCCATACCATCCCAGCCTATATGTAGGCTATTGAAGGTTGAAATAAAAACGAAACACATGTTGGGTGTAGGCCTATTGATTATTGTTTCATATATATTTTTTAAAGAATGATTCATCTCTATAAACACAAATCTGTAGGCAATGGTTCTGGTTTCCATTTGTATTCCGTTGTAGTATTGACCAATCGCGTGTGGAGAGCAACAATCTCGGAACCAATTATCTATTGTCTGAGGACAAATAAGCTTTTTTTTAGCTTTGATATCGGTTCATAGAGATTAGCAAAAGAGTTGTATGGAAAAAATATTGAAAACTATGACCGATAGACGGAAGAGAAAGGCCAGGGTCTCGGGTATCCGTTTTCCATTATCCGGCTACACCCGAACCCCAGAAATATTGCCTGTTGTCCCCAGAGGGAAATCGTCATAGCAAATGGTTTCCAAATTGTAAGAATGATTGACAGAAGGAATTATCTCTATGACCATGTGAGTGAAGGACCTTTATTGAAATGCCTATAAAAGTGAATAAGTCAAACAGGTGACAAGCATTCATATTTCAGATGTTTAACACATTCCTCCATGGGCAGATTATTTTAAACCTAAAAGTATTACCACATAGGGGTCTCCCACGAGATCTGTTTACTGACACCTATTGGCAACTGCCTGCACCTTCACACTAATCATAAACTGTAAATGGACTGCATTTATGTTGCGTTTTTCTATCCTGTGGCCACTTAAAGTGCTTTACAAATGCCTCACATTCATCCATTCATACACACATTCATACACCGACAGCAGTGTCAACCATGCGACGGAACAGCCAGTTCATCCGGGGCAATTATGGTTATAAACAATACAATCAAACGCATAAAGAGAGATATAGAATACAGATGCATATAGAGACAAATTATTGTAAATATAAAGAAATATAAATTATATGCAAAAATCTGGCCCATCCAGATTCACAACATGCCTTATTGTCCATCATTGAATTATATGAAAGCAGAACCTGTGGGAAAGTTTAGGATTACAATAGCCTATAGCAGATGTACAGATGCATGTCTCTGTGCAGGTACCATGGTGGTCATCATCATCTCAGTGAGCCTGGCTCTCCTCGTATGTGCTCTGATCCCTGTCATCTTCTATGGCCGCTGGAGGAGCACCAAAGGTAACCTGACACAGACACAGAGGCGCGCACACACACACAAACACACAAAAACACAAACAGACACACAAAAACACATACACACACATAAATGTGCATGCACGCACACACACACAAGCACACACACACACACACACACACACACACACCAAACACACACACACACACACACACACACACACACACACACACACACACACACACACACACACACACACACACACACACTCACTCACCAAACAATGTCCTTGTTTAACTTTTAGGTCCCAGACAGCCAGATACAGAGAAAGGCAGGAGAGCAGAGGTAAGTGACCTTGTGAAAGAAGGAAGTGATCACATCTGAGCAGGAAGTGTTACAACTCAATCACAATGTCAAGGTGCATCCTCTCCTCTTACAATATTTGTCACATGGTGCAGTCATTTAACTAGTGGAATGATAATAACTTTTATATATAGGTATATATATAATATATGTATTCCAGTGCTAAAAGACAATGGTCTTAGAACCCGTGTAATCTGTCTGCATGTAGGCTGGCTACAAGGAGAACAATGAAGAGCAGGAGATGGGGTTGCGGCTCGAAGCAGAACACATGGACCCAGGACCAGCAGACCTGACCCAATCCCTGCCATCTGCCAGTGACTGGATCCCAGAATTCTAGAGGGAAAAACATGAGCATTTTTTGGGTTGTTATTGTTATTTTGCAATAGCATGTTCTACTATACAGTACAAATTCAAGTACATTGAAAACTTTTAGTTCAGCTGATCAAGTGCTTCACATGGGGAAATGAGAAGCTTACCATTTTCACAGATTTCAGATCTCATTGTGCATATGACCGAGAACTGAAGACACGTTCCTTTTCCTTTCGTAGGAAGGTCCTTACATAGGTACACAAATCGGAGTCTTCTATGAGTATGATGTTGGCTCAGATTGAAATAAAATCGTCCTTCACTCTGTATCGTGTATACAAAAAAAGCTTTTTGATAAAGGTATGGGGATTTATAGGGATTCTTTGTTGTGTACCTTTATAATATGGCAACTCATTTTTCCATACCGGGTATTGTCGTTGTATATTATCACCAAGAGTGTAATTTGGTCATTCATATGTTTAATAAGCTATTTTAAGTTTTAATTCACAATTTAAAATACAAAAAGCTGGCTTGCATGTTCAGACAGCCTCTTAGCTGTTTATTTAATTTATTTATCCGTACATCTATCTGTCTATCTCTCTCTCTCTCTCTCTCTCTCTCTCTCTCTCTATATATATATATATATATATATATCGATCTAAGAGGAGATGCGTGAGGAACACTTATGTTGTTCGCTTCATTTAAGCTGAGGTTTAGGTGTGTGGGACATTTTACATGAAAGAGGAAGAGATGTATTCTTTGTATTTCTGAGAGTGCGTGTGTGTGTGTGTATATGTGTGCGTGCGTAGGTGTGTGTAAGATAAATAAAAGTCCCAAGTCTTCCAGGATGTTTCATTCCAAGCCAGCAGTTGAGAGGGTGTATTGAGATGAACTGGCTGTAATGGGGATGCATTTTAAATATCTCTATTAAACAGCACAGTTGGTAATAATAAGCCAGCTTGTTATAAGTGACCTATAAGGACAATCGTCATGGATTATCCCCCCGCTGAGGATGGATTGAAAGACAGGAACATCAGTTCATCAGGTGATCCATGATAGTGGATATGATACCAGTGCATTGTGAGATTGTTTAAACTTTCATGTCATGATATTAAATTTAATTTGATTAATATGATTAGCGGGGAAAAAAACAAAAAACAATAGTAGGCCTAATATTAATAATTATCATAGAATAATGGTGTTATTCATATTATTATTAGTATCCCTACTGTATAAGTTGTGCTTAAAATAAATGTTTATGCTTCTTTTCAGATAAAGAGGACCTTCACCTTACCAGTGAGTAATGTTCATGTGTGTATGTGTGTTCGTATGTAATGTAATGCAATGTATTCTAATCTACACAACCCTGCGGTCCCACATCCCAGGTTAAAGTTACTGCGGCGGCTGTTAAAATTTGAGTGGGAGGATTAATTTCGTTCATTAAATAAGATGTATTGATTTAACCATGCAATAGGGCGAAGCATCTCCAAAATAAAACTCCCATGATGCATTCTGATGAACAATCCCTATACAGCTTTCTTACTATCTGCACTGTACTTTAAACCCCTGTATTGAACAAAGCAAAACATCAGCAAATTGAACAGAAATACGACTACCGAAATTATTATTACATTGTCATATTTCTATAGATAGGCCTACATAAATTTAAAACAGAGGTGGGGCAACAAAATACAACTGAGTGGGCTAAATTCTCTTAAGACCTATCGTGGGCCGGGCCCGAATGCTACGTGGATGGATGTGGTGCGAAATGCCTAATTGGAGCGTATGCCTGCATCTTATGTTTCTTTATGTATGGATTTACAGTATGCATTTTAACCTCCAGCGACTTCTAGGTTTCCTCTTCTTTTTCAGGGTCACAGGTTTCTTCGATCCTGACGGTTGCGATGTGTGTGGTGGCGTTGCTATTTGTTTGCCTGTTCACCTTCTTGCTGCAGCTGATCGTTAAACACGTGAGGAATAACGTCAGGCACCAGAGACAGGAGGTTGGGCTACACACGTTGTAAACATTATCATCGTCCTTACCTAAAAGTTTAGTAGGCATATTCGTGGCCCTGTGAGACCGTGATATCTCTGTGTTGTTGTCTTTTTCTTTTTCTAGAGTAATCAAGACAAAGAAAACTCAACGGACTATGAGACGATGATCCCTCTTCGACCTCCTCGGCTAGAATCCAAGTGTGTACGTTCTGATTGTACGAAAAGACCCCCGCCGCCACCAGCGCCAAACACTCTCCCCTTAAGTACCGTCCCCAAGCAGCGGCGTCAGACAGTCAGCGCCTGTATTACCATAGACCTCAATGAATACGATGATGTTGCTGTTCCCGGACAGACGTGTCACTACCAAAGCCTGAATCTCAACCTGAACGAAGAGAGTATATATCACACAATGCTTTAAAAAAAAAAATTGAATTCCCTCTTAATTTCTTGTAAAATCTGCATGTCATGTATGATGTAGGCCTATCTAGTAATCGTATGTGGAAGACCTATTTTTTTTCTGGATACTTTTTCTGACTAATTCACAGATGGTACTTTTTTGGAACCACAAGAGTAATCACGAAAGTGGTTTGATCCAAAATAATGACCCTGGGTTATTATAAAGAATGTTACTGGGCGCTAGGCTACGATTTCAATATTTTTTTAAGAGTGAACAAAATTGTATATTGCAGTAGCTTGCTCTACGTGTATGCCTAGCCCTAATCATTTGTAGAATAAACCGCTCATAACCTTTTTCTTGAGTTTGTTTCTATCAATTACATGTCAAAAATATATAAATGACCACATCTCTTTTAATATCTAACATGCTAAAATAGGAATAGGCCTGTCATGCACCATGTCAGAAAGTTGCATCAACAAAATGGTAACAAAAGGTAAGTGCGACAGGAAAGGAGCAGCCAACAAAAAAAAGAGGAACCAATACTCAAATACGTAGCCATTCGGACGGTGAGGGTTTATGGTGAGCAGAGCGGTGTGTCAGTAACATGAATGCCACGGTCCTTTTCCTCTTTTTCCTGAGTGGTAAGGTTCGCTCACTGTCAGTTTATATTCATTTTGATTCTGCCAACTTCTGCTTTTTTGCTGTACATCAGGTTGTTGTAACACATTTGTTTTAACAGGCTGTTGCATGACTTCGACAGAGGGCCTGATCGTAAATGGAAAGGTCGGGGAAGCAGTTACAATCAAATGCTCTCATACCAATGCGTTTACCAACCTTAAATACTTCTGTAAGGGAAAATGTCGTAACCAGGACGTTCTCATAAATAGTACGACTAAAGAATTCGATAGGTACTCTATCGAAGACAATGGGAACACATTCTTCATAACTATTAGGGATCTGCGCCTGGAAGACACTGGGATGTATTGGTGTGGAATAGACAGGGTCGCTTTCGACACATATGTGAAGGTGAATCTCATGGTAAACAATGGTAAGAGGATCCCTTTTCTATGTATTTACCGGTATTTATTTATTTGTTTTCAGCTGGTTTGACAACGTACACTGATATTTCCTCTATCAGAGTGTGACTGTGAGGCATTGATAAAGAACCACATGTCCATGACTTTGGTTTAGTTCCCTTTTTTTTTTAGCAGATAGGATTTATGACTTCAAATCGCCTGACTTAAAGCTTATAGGTTCAATTATATATTAGTAGTCTGCTTGTTAACCACGTCTAAGATAATTCCATTTAACGACCTACTTCTTTATTTCAAACCTTTATTATTAAAGTGGTGAAGAGCGATGTTCATGCTGTCAAAGAGACTATTACAACAGGGTTTAAACCAACAGGTAAATATCGGACGCATGATAAACAGGTTTTATTATGGCACTGTGCGGTATAGTCAATGGAATCTTCCTTTCTTTTTTTCTTTAGATCGCCCAACAAGCGGCGAAAATGAAAGCTCACCAGGAGAAAGCATTGCTGGTAATCTGTCTCATAAGTGTGTGTGTGTGTGTGTGTGTGTGTGTGTGTGTGTGTGTGTGTGTGTGTGTGTGTGTGTGTGTGTGTGTGTTGTTGTTTTTTGGTGC
>OOFG01085781.1:0-13137 GCA_900323295.1 Molva molva
AATCAGAGAATGACAGAGAAGCCGTAACTGCTCTCGCATTGGTCATACATATAGCGCACGGAGACGGCTGTGTCCCATCAGAGGTGAGACCTGCAAGGCCTTTGGAATCAATGTAATTGAGGGAAGGGGGCTTTGCAGGCAGAGCCCCGCAGCACTTTCCAAACATCGCTCCAGAAGCCCATATTAAGGCATGCACTTGGAGCGCTCCTCTGCTCTCTCCAACTAATCCACCGCGTATAGCCCTCCACTAAATCCATAAAATATGCCGATTGCCGGATTCAGGGAGGATCATTTTAATGAAAGGAGGCGGGGGTTTTTTTGTAATTTATTCATTTTAGAGCAGTCGCCACCTGGTGACGTCAAATCATGCTCATGCCTGGGGCGGACCAAAATATACACACCTTGGGGCGCCCCGGTGGCCCACCAGGTAGAGCGCGTACCATTAAGGCTCAGGCCTTACGGCAGCGACCCGGGTTTGATTTCTGCCCGTGGTCATTTGTTGCATGTCCTCCCCTCTCTCTCCCATACCTTCCTGTCTAACTCTCAATGTGTCATGAATAAAGCATAACAAATGCAAAGATATATCTTTAAAAAAAAAAGATATATATATATACACACCTGTGAGCAAACATGGAGGATTCTGTGTCTGGATTATCCTGCTTCATATTGCATATGTTTTTCTTTATGAGAGTGCTTATTATACAGCTACGCAGTGCAGGAAGTTAGAACAGTGAACATTCTCCATTAGATCACATTGTGTTTTTGTTCTAGGAGTGTTGCCAGCCTCTCTCTAACATCCTATTATGTTTGTGCATCTATCTGAGTAGAAGTTATGGATTCACCCGGCTGTTGTATACAAAGAGACTTTTATTTTTGTGTCAATAGCTGGTCGCACAAAACCAAAATAATCAATATTGTTTTAACAGGCATCCAACACAGCACAAAAAAGATACTAAATACAATCAAAAACAGAATACATCACCCTTCCAAAGTTGTGTACAATATCATAGATTACAGAACAGTAATAAAACTATCATTTAAAAAAGTTGCAACATCAGTAGTGTTTCCTGCAGGAAAAAAAAACACATTTCACATTAGCTACTTTTTTGATGCTGCATGCATTAGTTTGGACGCAAAAGACCAATAAGGGTTGGAGATGTAGTTTGAATTGAACAGATGTATTAGTTATGCATCATGAATAGTTTATATTTATCTCTATTCTCTATAGCAATAGACTTATAATGATATTATATTGATATTATGATAATCATCATAATTTGTATTTTTATAACATTCATATTGTGAATATAATAACCATAATCGTTGTTCTATACGGGGCCGGAACTTTACCGGGCTCCCCCAACTTGGATACTCTTAGAAACGGAATGACTGTGATGTATACATGTTAAAATGTTACTTTAGGTACATTTGCAAGGTAGATTGTGCATTCCATTTCTAAAAGCAACCAAGAAATTGGGAATGTTATCGGAGAGAGAAAGTCTCTCTTCTCGGCAGTGGTCTATTAATCCACTGTGCTAGATTTTCAAGAGTAACTTCAGAAGCAAATCCATTAGAGCATTTCTGAGACATCTTAACTGGCCATCCTACCTAAAATTTCAGATGTAAATTTTTTTCACGGCTCACCTTCAATTTAAAATGTCGTATTCTGATTGCGCTCAAAGCTCGACATTTAGCCAGGGATACCTTCGTTTCAAACACAGATCCTATCATTTTGGTAAATGCGAGCTCAGCAGCAATCACCAAAAGGTAAAAAATAGTGCTCATCAATTCTCTTTTAAATCAAATGCATCCACATCTATGGAGTTAGTTTGCACATTAATAGAAAGGTCCATGTCGATTTCCAAGATGGAAGACAGCAAAAGATATTAGTCTTCAAAGGGCATCTCTTAAAGAGATGTTACGATGTGTAAATTACTGCATTCTTCAATCAGCAAAGGGAACAGGAAAAAAGTTGATTTGCATGTCCATTTCATCTGCCTGCTGTAAAGACCATTGATACACCAACACATCTCTGATACACAGGATCTCTAAGTGTGCATATTTGCATGTGCTTTGCACCTTCTTTTAATGCTGTAAGAAATACTGGTTCTAGTATAGAAAAAATGCTATGGTTTTGAGTTGTGCCACAGTTCAACAGCCCATAACATTATTTAAAGTGACGGAGCATTCTCTGCGTGGCTTTTGTCCAAATGGTTTTTATAGCCTGAATGGAAGCTGTGTTTGGTCTAAAATGGTCAACACATAATGAGCTTTCAAAGTTGAGCGTTGATGCACAAGTTAGCATTGATGCTACCCTGGGCGTAGTGGACCTCTCGGATTCTCCACCCTGACACCATCACACCATTTCAACTTTGACCCGGTTGACGCTGACCTCCTGAAGCCCATCCTATCAGCTTTTTTTGACGTTCCAAAACCAGGTGAATCTAAACAGCAACGTCTTTCTTCCTTACTTAACATCAATACCTGTTTTATGAGGAATAAGCGTTGAATTCCCGTCTGTTGGCTGGCTACAATCCCAACGCCCTAGCGTCCAACTCTTCGCTGGATGCTTATCATGTGTTTGCCGCTTTAGTGCAATCTCCTTAGCAGAAGAGCATTGGCTTGATTGCTGTGGTGGATACATTGTTAGACATGAATTCGGATTGCATCGTGGACTTTTATGGCTTCAGATTCATTCTGTCTGTATTCAGGCGAGCTGAGCAAACCCCTGGAATATAAAAAACTCAATGCAGGGAAATCTAGTGGTTAGGGGATTTGAACTCCCAGCTGAAAGGTCCCGGGTTGAAACCCCAGCATCCGCTACTCTACCTGTAGGCACCATTCAGCAAAGATGCCCTAACCCCTACCTGCTCCTGAATGGCATTTGTCTCAAAAGATATTCACGAAGACACTTTTATTCAAAGTGTCCCCTAAATGGCTAAATAGTATAGTAATAGTAGTAACTTCCATAGCAACAGTAAAGTTCTGTTTCCCCCACACTACTGTTACAGCTTGTGACTAATGCATAATTTATCACCCTGGAGTGAAAAAAGCCATGAATGCTAAAGTTTAATATTTGATTTTTCTTACCTGGCTCTCAGTTCAAAATGTCAGCTCTCTTTATCTTCTCTCAAACTAATCCACTTCCAGACTGACTTTCTGACATCGGTCCGTCAGGGTAATATATATAACGTTTGTTTTACTGCCACTGTGAAATGACTCCTGCATTTAAAGATGTAGTGCGGAAGTTTCTAAAGTTTTAGTTTTAAGATGGCCATACAAATGAAAGGATTCTGCAAAGTTTGAACAAATTTCCATACTTACTTGGCATTAAGCACAATGGTATTATGGTGTGAAAGAAGGAATGCCAAATCGTGTGTGTGTGTGTGTGTGCGTGTGCGTGCGTGTGTGTGCGTGCGTCCAAAAAACATTGGACAGAGGTATCTGTTACAGACAAACAAACACAACCATCACACTGAAACAAAACATAACAATGCTGTCGCTTTATCAACACATGCTTGACGAAACATATTTCATATTCCTTAGAGCGATTGTCCCATAGAAGTAAATGTTGAACGTCCACGGTTAAAAATCCAGACACGGAGGCTATGGAGGTAATGAGAGGTGGAGGCTAGATTGGGCTATGTGGATGACAGATCAACATATCACTGTTCCCTGACATCTGCCACTTGGGAAGGGTGACTGGACGTCCCCTTTTTTCCGGCGAGAGTCTTCTTTTTCCCAGGGACAGTCCTTGTTTGTGGTGGCCTGTCCCTGGCTGGAGCTGTCACCGGAAATGTCCCCATTTTAAAAATGATTTTGAGCGACTGACAAACTGATTTTTAAATGGAGAACAATAACGGGCAATAACTCCGATTCAATCCACGACTCAGTTTTTCCTCTGGCTTCGTGCGAAGCGTCCAGACTGAATAAACTGTAGTGTGCAGAGGACATGCTGACGAATCAAACGCTTTTGGAAGTGTCACAGCTGAAAGAAAAATGAAAATGTGTCCCTTCTTGAGAAATATTAGCCAGAGAGGAAGATGGCTGCTTTTGGAGTATGCAAAAAAAAAGAACTTCCAAGCATAATCCTGTAATGTTCTTCTTTCGTCTTCTTTGTGACCATGTTACGTTTTGTTATGTTACCACCAGCCTTTTTGATGACATAGCATAAGATCATCAGAGATAGAGGCACTGTGTGTATGATGTATACATCACACTGACCTCTAAACAGAGGTGACACGTCCTCACCAAAGGTGAGCAAGAGGTAGGATGCTGTGGATGTAACGAGGTCTGCATTATTCTTTTTAATTAGGGGTGGGGGGGTGAGGCTGGTTGTGGCGGGTGGTGAGGTGAGTTGAGGCTGGCTGAGGCTGATGTTTATAAGCCCCCAACAGTACCTCCTGATAGCTGTGAGCTGAGCTCCAGTTAATCAAAAAATCCTGCTGGAAGATAACGACTGCCAGAGGCTCTGCCAGGTTTGCAAAATTTAATTAGCAGAACCGTAAATCTCTCGTCTATTATACTTGTGCTCAAACGCTCACAAATCACCAGCACCACCAGCATTACCAGCGCCAGCAGCACCATGGTTGGTGGGTTCGGGACATGGAAGGGTTGTTCCTGAACATGTTACATGGCCTTGAGGACCCCCGCACCCCTCAACCCCACCCCACCTGGATGATGAGGGTGGGAGACACTTTCCAAGGGACTCGATCTTGTTTGCCTCTGACAACGACAATAACAAGTTTACCGGTGTCGTTATGGATATGGACTCTATTGGTTTCCCTGACGCAGTGTGGGTCGTCGGGATGATTTTAGATGCATCTCTCGCTCTCTCACACTCTTAGTCTCTCTATCATTCTCTCTTGCTCTCTCTCTCTTGCTCGCTCGCGAACAGGTTTACAGAAGGGGAGAGGAATCGGACGATATCACTGGCAGCTTTTTTTGGAATTTCAATTTCGGTCGAGCTATACCAGTGGGTGGATTTTCATTTTTGGCTTTCCCATGACCTAACTTCACTTTGTGACTGCAAGGTTGAAGGTCATCTGTTCCAATTTAAAATGTGTACCAGAGCCTGCAGGGGCCAGAACATTCTAGTCTTTGCTTTTGTTTAGGGATAAAGTTTTTTCAAATATGAACTAGAATGGAAAACATATATTAGGCGTATTGGACATGTTTTGACATTTTCCAGACATAAATATATTTAAATATATTAGATTCAATAAAAATATTAGAAATTATTTATATTTCTGTTAACTCCACAATCAATTTTAATCAAAAAGCCATCACATGAATCTACCATGTGTCAAATTGGTTTCTTTACCAAGAAACCCGAATTCGTTGCACTTAATTAGACATCAGAACCTTCCTCTTTGCAAAGGCATAAATTATGATATGTTTGATTAGGAAGAAGTCCCACCCTGGCATTGCACCCTGTTAAAGGAGGAGTTGCCAGAGTGTTACTTTTAGATTATTATTAAGGACATCCAAGAAAGATGGATAGTTAGTATTGCCCCTCCTACCTATCCACATTTAGAATGAAGTCAAGAAAAATGTCTACTACAAGACAGAAAAGAGTTTTGAATTGATTGTGATTTTATTTTAAGTAATGCAATTGAATTCCATTAAAAGATTATTGCAAGATTTGAATTAGTTCCATTGGGAGAAATTCTTGGCCTTTCTCCCCAATGACAGGAAGTGAGGTGTCCGTGTTTTGGCTTTCTTCCAGCAGTGCATGTCGATATGATGACGCCAAAAACAAAAATAAAAATGGTGCAGCATGCATCCTTCTTCCGCTGTTGAGACAAACAAATGCACCGGGGCCCATGCAAAGCCTAATGCACCGCAGAGAGGACATTAGAATCACATATCCTCTTTTATTTATGTGGTCAATACAGTCCATTAGGCTGGGGGATTTAAAAGCCAGTGAGCTTCCCCGCCTCCATTAATATTTCCCCTAACCCATAATGCCCCTGGCTCTTTGTAGCAAGAAGGCCGACTTTGATTTCTGTCTCCTCAAATAGCACGTACAAAAAAGGATTTTTTTGTTATGTTTTTTTTTATTTGCTTTTTTTATAAACAGTCAGAGGCCGATTAATTTAACATGAGATGGAACTGTTTGGATCATGTGGGTATTTAAGGCACCCACTGCAAACATAATTCATCCAAAGGTTGTATATATAAAAAAAAACATTCCTTCTGTTTTATGCATTCTATCAATGCATGTGCTATCGACGCTGGTCGCCATCGATGCTGTGAGCGTGTGTCGATAGATAACCATGCATCGTCGTACATCCCACATCGTCACGACAACCTCTTTGCCCCGGCCGCAACCACGTTTTGTGCCAACTGCTCAGTCTCCGTGGCAATCATTGTCACGATCCGAAGTTGATCACATTTTCACCGCATGATTGATGCCGGCTTTCAGCGCGCGCCCCCACAAACGTACATGCCACCCACTCAATCTGTCAGAGTTTGAGGCAAACTTCATCTCCAAAATTGAAATCCGACAGGGGGCTCTAACTCAGATCAGACCGCAGGGTTTTAAGACTGAGGGTTGCCCCTCAGCAGCTGTCTGGGACAGGTTCCAGAGTTTGAATTTCTTACGCACGACCATCAGTAGGTGATGGTTCAGTGTTTGTTCATCGAAAAAAACACCTGGAAATGTCTGGATTTATTTTTCTTACACTGTGATCTACTGAACAGAGTTTCAGATATGCTTTGAGGGACACTAGCTACTCATCAGATGTGCTGATAGGCTCAGGGCACACATAAAGAGAAAGAGAGAACTGTCGATACAATTTTGCATTAGGACAAACTGTTCACTTGAATCTTGAATCTTTTCTTTTTAAACCAATTAACCAGCTACCAATATAATCAATGTCTGTCAATCACAGAAACCGACTTTATGAAACCACATCCTGGAAAATGTTACTATGTGAATGTCAAATAATTTCAAAACCTCTCCCTTTGTGAAATCACAAGTGTCTACCAGTTGATAAAGTCCACCAATCAACTCTTTCCAGCCAGTTGGACGCTCCCACATTGTGACGTCACAAATGGCTAGGGTTTTGAAATGGCTTGTAATGGCTCATCAACATGACACCTGATGGTAAAATAGGATCCTTTAAAGGCTTATCGGCATAATTACAGATGTCATGTTTAATTGGACTTTACTGTGTTTTGTGGGTGCAAGGAGCATTTTTGTGGTGTACTTAAAAAAACAACCCAGAAGGAGGCTCAATATTGGGAATATATAATATTATATCATATAATTTTATTATACAATATAATATTGCCGTCTCGATGGAACAGTTATATCAACTTTAACAGCCTGCAGCCCCTCTCTGGCTTGCTCTAGGGACCGGAAAAATGTTTTGGTCTTATTTTACAATGTATTGTCTATTATAGCCAACTGCCACAAATCCATTCCAAGGGTACACAACAGATGTAAAAACAAAAATGTATGATCAGCACAATCAATCATTATGCAATTAAATAATGCATTAGGTCTGTACGTCTTCTTATATGGTATAGTATATACAATGTTTAAAAAAAACCTAACAGTATGATGATACTGTACTTGAACATTTCCATTGTTTATTCATCGGTTCTAACACAAAGTGTAGATTTGTTTAATTTCGGCAGATTTATGCTATAGTATCGCATTCAAAGTTTGTCAGTTTGTATTTTGGAAACAATTTTGTATACAATATAAGGGTCTGTTATTTTATTATGTTATTATTGACTCTGTATTTAAAATGTCTTTTGTCTTTGGCACACTGTTGCCATGGCAATAAAAAAAAGACCCAAGACATTATACAAAGAGTTCATATTATAGGTTTTATTTTAAACCGACCATATTCTAAAGCATTTCCTCTTGTTACCAGGCAACAGTTGGTCATATGAAGTTGCTTTTATAAAGTTGTGTGATTCTTCAGTTACCTATTTTAAGTGAAGGTTTAAATAAAATCAACAAGTTGTTTCGTGAGATATTTTATAACCTGGATGAAGCAATGTAAATAATGGATTTTTTATTCAGACCTATATCACGCTCCAATTTGATAACCTAATGCCAACAGAAATGGTTAGACACAATTCAGCCAGTATGAATCTCTTGTGTGAACCCACGAATAAACTGAATCTACCATTACACATGTGAACACTTCACATTGGCTGTAGTTGTCTGAAATGCAGTCTCTACAACACTGTGTTGTCAGTCTAGCCAGGAACCAAACCGAGCGACAAGAGTAGAACAAGATTAACTGCAGGGACCCACAGATAGACCGATTTTGGGGCAGTTAAGACCCAGGCCCATCATGTTCAGGCTTATATATTCATACAACTACAAGCTTCTCACTTTCTTCACTCTATTACAAGGCAGCAGAGTAGCGCCTCTCAAAATAATATATTCAAAAACCGTGGACCGTGATTTAACTCATGATCCCACTTTCTCTTTGAAAGTAGAGTAGCATATTCCAAAACATAGTATGTAGAGTAGCGCATTCCAAATCAAACTTGAAATATAGAGTAGCGCATTCCAAATCAAGCTTAGAATGTAACGTTGTACATTCCAAATTAAGCTTTAAATGTTAAGTAGTACATTCCAAATTAATCTTTGAATATTGAGTAGCGCATTCCAACTTTTGTAGTAAAAGGAGAAAAGTGGGACGCGACAATGTGGGTGTCCACCAGCTGGAGTTGATCTGTCCATCATACATCTCAGTGAAATCTCCCACATGATGTCAAAAACTTGTGATGGATAATACACCTCACACCTTGTGTTAAAATAGGGTTCCTTTAACATTTTCAATACCTTAAATATATCATTGTAATCACATGCACCATCACATCACTGCAAATCTAATATGGCCTAATTTTCAGCAAACCACCCCCACACACACACACACGTTTCCCTGTGTGTGGATGTGCATGTGTCTGTTCACTTATAGAGCCTATGTTCAGTAGCCTACTACATAGGCACATAATGACTTGATCCTTTAATGTCGCCTTGTTGAACACATTAGATATGTCTGCGCAGGAGGCATGAAATAAGAAAACAGGAAAGCTTTTTTTTTTTCAGAAATGGTGCCTCTCAATGCAACACATAGCAGCACCATATTTTTCCTCCAGTCTTATAACAGGTTATAACAGGACGCTCCATTATTGTGATGTCACAAAGGGATAGATTTTGTAATGACTTGTAATGGCTCATCAACCACGATACATGGTGGTAAAATATAGCTGCCCTTTAAGAACCAGCACTATTGATTCCACAGAAACAAATTGCATTTGAAAATTGCAATACAATATTATACATTACTGACCAAAAAGCAGGTAATTGCACAATACAGTTTGCGACAATATGTACTTTCTTTTTTTTATACATTTTAATAAAAACTACAATATGAAATATTTCGCTGTTTGAAATGTGCTCTAAAACACATTCTTTAGTTTAGACATTAATTGAAAGGCTACAGTGACCTAAGTACATTGACCCATTTCTGAAGGGAAAACTGAGAAATCCCATTCTTTTTTCTGTGGGCTTGCTTTTTCTGGCCAATCAACAGCCAGTTGTCATCCACATATCCCATGGATGTAATCAATTTAATAAACTTGACTTTCAACATGGTAGGCTATCAAAAAATGAACAGGGAGAGGGAGGAGCTGAGGAGCACAGCTGTTTTAGTTCCAACGTTTTTGAAATAGCAGATGTTGCATACTATGGCTTTAAAAAATCCAGAAATTCAAAAGCATTGAGGCGTTATGTCCGAGCCACTGCAGTAGGGCGACTGTTCATCAAGGTTAGGAAGATGAGAGACCATCCATCTCTCCGGCTGCATTCCAGAAAATGCATTTCTGCGCATTCCGCATGGACTCCATTATAATCTTACAACACCTGCGGTGAGAAGGTTTGCTCCTCCCCCCCTCACCATGCCGACACCGCAACCCTCTCTCCGTGAGGTCTTAATCACCATTGCTTTCACTTTCTCTACCAGCCCCTATCTCGCCCCTATGTGCTATTGATGAGCGAGAGAGAAAAAACAAACCATGTTGATGAAATTAAGGTCAGAAATTCCAAAGAACAGCCAGATTTTGAGGCACCAGCATTTCCTCTAATGATTTTGATGAAGAATGTAATGCACTGCCGCACAACAGCATTGGATACCCAAGTAATGTTTATCATTTAGAAAGTAAGAGCATAATCATATATACTCAACCGATGTAATCTACCTGAAGATTGAAATTGGTGGCCCATAATGGGATGTTATCAATGGTAATGATCGGGCCAATGAGGTGGAGAACGTAAAGAAGAAAGATGGAGAATAAACGAGGGATGCCATTCCCCTGCTCACGTCTTCACAGAGCGTCTGTGTCGTCAACTTCTCTTGCAAGTCCAATTTCAGTGTATTGTCGTTATCTGAAAAAAGGTTTTCTTTGAATTTTTTAAATTAATTAGAGACACTGCATATTTAGCCAACCATCCGGTTTAGTTTGATATCCTATTGTGTTTTTCTGAACAATATTTTCTTTTGATTTCATTGGTGTGGAGTACGTGATTGGTCGATATTTAGCCCTTTTTTATCATAAGGAAGCGAAGTCTTTCTGGGTTATTTTTGCAAAGATCTCCTTTCACCAAACACATTAATGCTCATGTTTGTCATATCATTTCGATTAGGGGCACTTTTTCAATCAATGCGAAATTGGCAAAGTGATATTTGGGTTGTCACAGTATGCACTGGAATAATGGGAGGTCTGGCCTACAAGCTTTTTAAAGCAATTGATTGACATTCACTGTCTCTGTTGATTGTCAATCAATTGCTAAAATAAGCTTCGTTTTGAGAGAATATTACTTGGCTGAAATTGACACAATGGCGTTCTGCTAGTCTTTGCTGTAATCGTGTGTGTCTGTGTGTGGGGAACAACTTTGGGAGCTCGGAATACAATTGTCAGCTACAAAACCCTCACTCCACTTAATTGTTCCTGCTTACTGTGTGCTTTGTAATACCCCTAGAAAACTAGGTTTCATGAGTAATCAGCAAAAAAAGAAAAGAAAAAGCTATTTGGCAAATCAAACCTTCCAGAATGCAATAACACAGAGCTGTCAGAATGATTATTAGTCAGGGGGAAGAAGTGAAATAAATGCATAGAAAAAAATATAGATAAAAAACTTCTTCAAACTAGTTTCATTTTAAATCATTAAAAAATAATTATAGTGGTAATTGAGAGTTAATTTCCTTAGGTTGGTTGAATTGGGATTCAGCAGCTCTTTTCCTGGGTCAGGACAGGAGCAGAGCATTTAAACACAACACTGCAGAGCAAGGACATTAAACAAAGACAGAAGTTTGTTTATGAGCAGCACGCTGATAAAACTGGTTCAACGAGAGTTCGGAGGGTTCACGCTGCTGTCTATTTCTTCCCTACCTTGCCGGCAGCAAGACAAACACCTTTTTCAAGGAGACCATGCTGAGCTTCTTCCTACTCTGTTTTTAACATTGCAAAATGCCTCATGATCAGCTCTTTTCAAGAGTTATCTCTGCGTGGCGTCGTCCTTTAAGCACCACTATGTGGGAAAGTGTAGGTCAGTTATCTGCCACAGTATTTTTCGCAGAAATGTTGCTTATTTTTGCCAGAGACAACGATGGCTCCTTCTAGGCAGGGCCACCTCCTTTTTAAAAAAAACCTGTGCGCATGGATAAATTAAGCATTTTAAGAAGTATCCCGTTTAAAAAAAAATATATATATATAATTAAACAAGTAGGAACGCATCTGTATCTGTGGATAGTTGTCAGCTAGAACTGACAGGACTCAGGAGTGATCTCCATGCACTCTCTGTGAAGAGATCATCCAATTTGTCTAAATGTACGCTCAATTTATGAGACCAAACTGTCGCCTGTCTTGTCCAATTACGCACGCTAAGGTTAGACCTGACGAGACCGTGGAACTTCATTTATTCATTCCCCAACAACACGTACAAATATTCTTAAAACTGCTGTTAATATTAGAAGGAATATTAAGCCGTGGGACTGTCAAAAAACCCAAATAAAAAAAAGGTCCCAAGTATTCTGGCCTGTGATAGCAAAGGAACATATGGTTCACTTTGTGTTGAAGGCAACTCTCAGCCAGACAAGTAAGTTACGATACAAAATACAGGCATCCACTAGGTTTAATAACCATCCATCTCTTGTTCTGTAAGCACTTGGTTAATTAAGCGTGCTGGTCTCTAGACTGCAACTAAACGGGTGTGTACAACCTCCTAACTGCGTAGCCTAGTGTGATATGGATGTTGATTGAGTCACGTTGGTGCTAGTGTCTCTTATGAAGTGTTTGTTTATTCATATGCAGTTGGGGAATTGAGCGTTGACTTTAGACATGTGGGCTGAAAGTAGAAGGTATAAAAAGCTGACATTGTAAGTTCATGCTCAGTGAGCTAGTTTCTGACAATAGAATTGTGTTGAGCTAATCAGTTGGTATTGCACTACTGAAGCTGCCAATGTCAGGAACTCTGTAGTTTAGAGTGTTTTGATCATGGTCCAGCATACTCGCTGTAACTGCGGAACAGTTTTAGTGTTATAGTTATAGTTAACTATATATAGTTATAGTGATCAGATGGTTAGGCTGAAACTAAGGTAAAACCACCACCCATGCAGTCTACCTCTATTAATCCCACTGCTAATGCGTGCACAAGTCTCCTGGTACACATTCAATAAACATTGATATTGCTCTTATGTATAACCGGCCGTGCACACAAGTGTATCTAACGCTAGAATTGCAAAATATTGAAAATGAAACTAAGTTAGTGGGCCATGCCAATTCACAACATTATAAACCAAAACCGAATAATAGGAGTGCTCGTCTTCCACCCAGCGGCCAGCACCATGCCATACACAGTATTGTTTACGATTTCTTAAAACATAAAATCCTTCTGTGTTCACGATCTTATCCCCTCACAAAATGTGTAACTGAGTTCTGTTATTGTTTACGCTCGGAATTTGTAAGATGAAGGTGGCTTAGAGGAGGCAGGGGAGGAGGTAGGAGAGGAGGTAGAGGCAGGGGAGGAGGTAGGGGAAAAGGTAGAGGAGGAGGAGGATGAAGAGGAGGAGGAGGAAGAGGAGGTAAGGGAGGAGGACGAAGAAA
>OOFG01085782.1:0-13386 GCA_900323295.1 Molva molva
ATGGCTTCGTTAAGGATGAGTTGTCCATGTCTTAAATAATTCAAAATAGGTTCAAAATACTCCGGACTGCGGTCTATTAAATATGCACCTTGGGAATCCTGCTTGTTCATCCAAACATCTAAATAAAATGAAGAGAGGAGTAGCATGCCAATATAAAATACATAATCATCCATGATAAAAATTGAAAGCACCTCATTATTTACAATTTAGCAGACACTATTCTCCCTCCCCTAATTATAAATGACATCACCTTTGTCTCTGAACATGTGGGCTAACATGCTGTCGGGGTCTTTGTTGACCAATGTACTCCTGAGAAAGAAGAAAAGCGTTACCGTTGTTTAAGGTAAAATCGAAATATATAATTCAGAGTGCTTTGATTGGATGTGATACCTTGTGGTGGTGAAGCACCGACCACCCACATTGAGCGTCAGCCAATCCGTGTGCGGCTGACATTTTTCAGGATCGCAAAAATCTTCCCCGTCGTTTTCTACATTAAAAGCAAAGACGCGTTGAACTTTTTCCTACACCTGATGTCGACTGATCGATAGTCTTCCGAGTGATTCATTTAGTAAAAAATGACGTTCAACAAAATCGCTTACCCTCTAAACAGTCTCCATCCGACATGTAAAGCACATCATCATCTCTGAAGGGACAGTACATTAAACAGCATATTATTTTAAAAAACGGGGGAATATCAAAAGGGAGATATGGGGGAGATATGGTCGTTTATATCCTACCTAATTAAGGCTATATCGTCTATCAGCCCACCACTCCCGTTGTAAACGCTGGATGCTCTTATTCCCAGTTTCGTACTTGCAACAGACAACAAGTCTTCCAGAGAACCGTAGACGGCCACCACCTTGCAGAAATGAAACAGCGCTCAATGCCAGATATGACACGCTTCGAAGTGGAACGAACAGGTAGCGGCACAGTGTGTGTTGGGATTGTGTTTACTCAGGAGATTTGAATGGGGTTGAGTGATGAACAAAGAACCTGCAAATACATTCGCCGTTTTTCCCAGTTTACCTTTCCGTTGGACGACGTCCCTCTTGTGAAGACAGTGACTCTTTTCATTGCAGATTAAAACGTTAAAATAGTGCCATTTAAAATCGGTTGACAAGTTGGCCTGTAACTGTCTGTCATCGTTTCCTTTTTCCTGCAACCAGGGGACGCCGTAAAGAGCGTCACTGTGATGAACCAATCAGCGAGTCAACAGGGCGGGGACTAAGGAACAGTAGTTGCTGTTCGGGTTTCTTCTATTTCTTTGGCATGCTCATCAATTTCAATTTACACCAATGCCCATAATAACACATGCAGTGAGAATATCGAGTGTCAACAAAGGGTCAGCTAAAATGTCATGTTTGCGAGAGCTTTATTCAAATAAATCACTAAATCATGGAAAGTGAAACTGCACAACTGTGGCATGAAACTACCTCATAATTCAACACCATGAATATAAATAAAAAAGGTGGCAGCAGCCAGACATAATCATTCTATAGGATATCCTATTATTAGCACCGTTTTCAATTATTTATATATTAAAAATAACATTCATTTAGGATTAAGAAATAGTTTTAAATTCATCACAAACATCATAGTGCAATACCATTTTCAATAATACCACAACAGTGTGAAGACTCAATATATATTTACTTCGTAAGAAAATACATTTTTGATTTGCTTTTAAAATATTTCCCTATGAAGTACAAAATACTTACAACACAATCAATCACCAAGGATTAGTGGTATTCACATCCACATTGCAGAATGATACAGCCTTATTTTGGTTATAAAATTGATTCATAAAATGTTTCATGGTTAATAGTTGATATTGAGCATGTAGTATTATTTATACCATGTGGCTGAGTTTATAATTCTTCAAATAAAATTGCACTATGATGTTGATTATTCATCAATATTACTCATATTACTATGCAATTATTTATTACAAGTAGTAATTGTAAATCTGATCAATAATCAAAGATGGCATTGTGGAGCTGGTCAGGGCCTTATTCAAACAAACAGAGCTCAGCCCCTTTTACTAACTGTCTTATAAATTAAAAGACCAACATTCACCAACATCAAAAAAGGGCCCCTATTTAACCACTAGGTGTTATGTCCATTACAATCCCTTTCAAAATTTACCCAATGGTGACATCACAAGTGGGCATGTCCACCCAGATGCATGATAGATAGATCAGCCAACCAACTGGTAACTTTCGATAAAATAGAGGCCCTTTCATGATGTTGTTTTACACCTGGACACCCACCCCTACCCCCTTAGATCTCTTCTCCTACCGAAGAAATACACATTACCTAAACATAATGCCAGTTGCATCCTACGGCGCTAAATGCTGTTATATCCTTACCAATCAAACCGCACCAAATGAAGACCACCACTGCCAAAATGTTGTCCTGACGTTGCCGTTGAATGTTGGCAGAGATTGTTAATCCCGAAGGGGAAACCTGAAGGATCACCTTCCCTCATCATCATCATCATCTATAAAACTTCATCTTAGAGAAGGTTAAGACATCCTGCTCTTTTCATTAAAACAAGACATCAGGTGTACATTTAATATGCGGTTACATCTTCTGTCACTGCGAGTTCTTTACTTTGTTCAAATGTTTTCCATGTCCACACTTCCTCCTTATGAAGTCTTGAATCATTCACTCATTCATTCCCACTGTCCTCTGCGTCCACCTCGCCTCTCTCGTTATCTCCGTCTCTCTCTGGCTCTCCGTTACTCTCTGGGTAGTTGAGGATTTGGCGGTTGGTCTGAATCAGGAACTGCTGCTGCTTGAAGTACACCTTTAGCGCCCCCTTTATCAACACAAACGCTATTCCTCCCTAGGGAGATGAAGAACAGAAGAAGAGGTGGTTTTCACGATTGAAATGTAATGCCGTACTTAATCAGTCTAAGCCCAATGTGATTTTGAAAGTTCAAAAGCACACAAAAACTATGCTAATCAACACAAGTACACACTGACATGTTGGAAAATACTAATAATTCATCACAAGCCGGCTTATAAAATGTTTTTGTTCTCTTAAATTGGACTTGATGTGCAACTCCGTGGTTTAAAATTTGGTGTAGGCAGCGTTGAGTGACAACGATACTTCACTGCCTGGATGAACTCTGGTCACCACGCTTACCTCAGATAAATAATATGCACTCACCAAAATAGTGCGCTGCAGACTTGAGGGAAATCTTTGGAAGAACAACCGTCCCGTGAGGCTGGCGATAGAGGGGAAGATCAGAGCCCCACAGAGGGTCCTAGAGACTGACAGGTGTTCCCGGGTAAAGGTCCTGTCAAGGAGAATGCGATGCATCTGGCGACCTGGTATAAAAAATACAACACAGAAACACTTTTCACATTCCTATTTATTAAAACCATTACATCATTTAGCATACACTTCAATCCAAAGTGACTCAAAGATGGGGTATACTATGGCCTTTGGGGTTCGAACCCAGAACCTTTCGGTTGGGAGTCAAACACCCTAACCACTTACCTTCCCCCATCTGAGAAGATTAGGATGAGGTGTGTGTGTGTGTTTGTGTGTGTATCATGTAAGAAAGAGGTATTAATGATTATTATGTTTTGTTTACCTCTTAGCTGTTGACCAGAGTATCTGTGCCAAAGCGTCAGTATGTAGTCCTCCCAACGGATCATCTTTCCCAGCACCAGCATGACAGGGATGGTGGGAAGGCCCATTAACAAAAACACAGGGTCCGCTCTCTCCATCAAAAACAGACCCTTCTTATGGCCCACAACCTTCACGTCAAAATAGGAAGACATAACGAACATTACAAACTAATGACACATTTTCATTCTGTAGGTCATTGTTGTGTTGGGAGCTCTGTGTACCTGCATGACTGTCACAGCCCCGTAGGTGACAGCAGACCAGTACACGGTCCCAACTACCACCCCCATTGCAGCGAATGGACTGACCCGGGAGATAGCCTTGTCTACATGCTCGAGGGAATAGACCAACGGTCCTGGGGAAGGAAGGGGAGGGACCGTAAACTTTGAGTCAAAGAGGATGGTCTTTATCCAAGTACCTGTTTAATTCAGTTATTATTGATCCAGTAAATAAATGACAGCATTGTCATGCTGTCACAACAAATAGCTTAAGTCAAATGTAGCAGATGCCTTTGCTGATTTAGACTGGACTATTTGAACACATTCAAAGTACTTTTTATAAACAACCTCTGCTTACAAGTTGATAAAGGTTCAAACAAAAAAACGTAAGCAAGTGTTCTGACATAAAAAATAAAAAATGATTGACAGCATCTACAGAAAAAGGGAAAGGGAAGTCTGGGGTCCCCTGCTAGAGCTGCTGCCCCCGCGACCCGACCCCGGATAAGCGGTTGAAGATGAGATGAGATGAGAGCATCTACAGAAACATCTGGATCTTTATTCCCAATGTAATGTATTTTCTGGTCCACAATAACAAAAAAGCTTAAAAGCAAAGCTGTGCATCTCTGCATACTTCATTAAGACGAATGAATACCAAATTAGTACCAAATACTGATTTGAATCAAATGTGTCCACTCACCCATTTTGGGGAACACAATGCGGTATTCTGTACCACATTGTGGACAGTTCACTGGTCCTCCGTTGTTCCCCTTCTGCTTCTCATCCAGCCACCGTTGCAAGCAAGACTGATGGATCCATTTTGTGCACCCTTTACACCTGCATGGGTTAACCCACTCCGCATGTCGATCTTCTCGCTCAGAAGCAAAACAGACCCAACAGTGTCTACACAGAACCACCCACAGAGACACAGACATTTAAAACAAACAAAAAAAACATCTTTGAAAAATGTATAGGTTTTTGGATCTGAACAAACAGCATTAGTGAAGGAACTTACTTTTCAGGTACTTCTTCCACCACTGCTGCACAGGCCATAATCTCAGAAGTCTCCACGACTTGATTTCAGTCAAATGGCAGCACAAGCTCCGGAGCAGACAGCAGTGCTCAACTTTACAGATATCATCACAACCTGTCAGAAAGAAAACATATGAAGTTGAACAGATAACTATCAGGATGAGTAAAAACATGCATTAGCAACCAGAGCCTCCACCGTAATCGTTTTCGTTTGCTTTGTTTTTACATTAACTTCATAGTAAATAAATTCCTAATACACCACCTCATAGTTAACGAGGTCATAATAAACCACTTCATAGTTAATTAAGTCATAATACACCACTTGATAGTTAAACAAGTCATAACAAACCACTTCACAGTTAATAATGTCCTAATAGTTACACCACTTCCTAGTTAAACAAGTCATAATACACGACTTTATAGTTAATCAAGTCATAATACACCACCTAATGGTTAATCAAGTCATAAAACACCACTTCATAGTTAAACAAGTCTTAATACACGACTTTACATTTAATCACTTCATAATACACCACTTCATAGTTAATCAAGTCATAATACACCGCACGTCAAATCGTAAAGTAACAGCTAGCATTAGCATGTATAACCAATGAAGGTTAGCCACCTCATCTAGCACTAGCATGTCTAACCAATGAAGGTTAGCTACCTCAGCTAGCAGGTTTACATGCATTTTACACAGCAGCTGATCTACAACTGTCAGGTACACACCAAATAACCGGCTGATCACTGAGCCAAATACGACCGTAAATGTCTTCTAATGCTGCGTATCTGGATGGCGTAAATTCGAAATTTGTATCAATATTGACAAAAGTACGAGGCGCACTTACTGGAATTCAGTGTGTATATCCGTAGACTCACGACTCTGATTGGACAAAGGGCTGAGTCTCAGTTTCCTCTAAGCCTACACGTCCCCACGCCTTCCACTCTGGATTGGATGGTATGGGTGTATTAAAATGCCAGGGCTCACAACCGACATGGAGAGCAAAAAAAACAAAATGAACTTGACTGGTCACATAGACATGTGACCAATTAGTTAATAAAAAGTTAACAAGAACACCACACAACTCTACCACACAACAACCATGTTCTCCTTTTTTTCTCCCTATATTAATAATATCAACCCTTATTGATAATTTGTGGCAACCAAATAATCAGTAATTTAATCTAAATATCTAGCTGTCATCCGTCCTTACCAGTCTGGCCTTTCTAAAGAACAAACTGAACATCGTGTATTCATTATTCACAACTCTTTGTTAAAAATTGTATGGCTTCAAGTAATTATTCTATAATAATATATTAATATATTATATATTAACTATTATATTAATATAATATAATAGTGTGTGAGAAACTAAAAGTAATGAAGACCGTTCTTATCGTACATCCACGGGTAGACAGAAACCTCCATGGATATATAATAAGGAAGACACTTTCTTAAGGATCTGGGATTTGACAGTGAGCACGTGGACGTCTATATAGAGCACTGCGATTGGCTGTTTGGTGTGTCAGTCATATCACGCTGGCCTGGGTTGTTGTGGTAGGCGGTCCCCAACAGCAAAGGAGCGGCGACCAGACATCCGAGTCTACAGTACTGGGACGTTTTTAATGATAATAACGCCAAACTGGAAAGGAAATAAAACGCATTTTTATAGAAAAACATCTTAAATAACTATTCCGTCATGGAGTCTTATGACATTTTAGCTAACCAGCCCGTTGTGATTGATAATGTGAGTATTGATGATGTCATTCATCCACACCCTAACTGAGGCCGCTAACGTTAGCTGCTTATTGTGTTGCTCTGCTAGCGGGGTTAGCGCACCGGTTTCAGTATTATGGTTTATATTGCTACTGCCTGCAACACAACAATGGTGGTGACACAATCTCGCCCCAAGTCCCCTTAACGTTCAGTCCAAGTGGTGTTTAATGATCATCTCAGGCTTGACAAAGCAGCAACATTAGCTACTGCTGCTAACGTTAGCAGATGCAGTAGGCTGGTTATTGCTAGCTCAGATTATGTAGAGAGGACAGGTTGATCCTTACCAGCACACACACAGATATTATATGCTAGATGTAACGGTCTCTGTTTTGTCAGACGTTTGACATTCATCTTTAAATTATACAATTGTAATGCCTGGTGCATGCATTTTGAGTTATTTTTTTAAAATCGTGGCCGTCCTGGGCTTACTGTAAAATCTTTCTTATTATGTTATGTGGCAACCATTGTATAATTGAAGACTGTAACTTGAGAAAAAGAGCAGGATTCTGGCTGATGACTAGTGGCCCTAGGCTGCGTCTTATGACTCCCCTCTCACTCCTTCATCCCTCTCCTTCACAGAATAAAACCATATACAGACACAATCTGTTCCCACTGTACATGTCTCACTACTCGTTAGTTTGTCTTAAAAACAGGGGCACACTGTTAAAATTGTTTTCCGTTTCCTTCCTTCTAGGGTTCTGGGGTTATTAAGGCTGGGTTTGCAGGTGACCAGATCCCAAAGTACTGCTTCCCGAACTAGTGAGTGACATCCCAAACAGCATTTCCTAAGAGCAAGATGACATTTACTAATTATGCATAACAATTATAATTATGTGATGTGATCAGTAACCGTGTGTGTGTGTGTGTGTGTGTGTGTGTGTGTGTGTGTTCCAGTGTGGGACGGCCCAAGCATGTGCGCGTGATGGCAGGAGCCCTGGAGGGAGATCTGTTCATCGGACCCAAAGCAGAAGTACTGTTCCTACTCTATTAAAGCGCTATCGCTTCCATGCTTTTATCTGTAACTTTTCATGCAGATGAATTGAGGGGCTACGTATTGCTCCCTAGTAATGACTTCCTATTACCCACAATTAATTACTTCCTTTCTGTTTGATTTCGATTGTTCTTAGTGAGTAATGAGTAAAATGGTAACCTCATTACCTCAAATCCACCCATTTTTATTAATGACAAACTTCAAAGGCTAAGATAAAAATAAAATGAAGGTCAAAAATAGACTTGTTATTTTCAAGATTTTTACTGTTTTCCCTTTCCCACCTCTATTTCCTAAGCTTCTAAAATGTTTGCGCAACAGGGACACGAACAGGGAATACACGTCAGATACTTCTGAAGACCTTATTAAAGAAACTCCCTCCCTACTAATTGACTGCAAAATACAACCACAGCATAGCACAGTGGAAAATTTTACCATGGCAACTGAAGCTTGTACTCCTCACAACAAAAAATCGTATAGAATTTATTTTCATTTGTGTGTGTGTGCGTGCGCGTGTTTGCCTGTGTGGTTTCCTGCCCCACCAGGAACACAGAGGGCTGTTGTCTGTGCGCTACCCCATGGAGCACGGCATCGTGAACGACTGGAACGACATGGAGCGCATCTGGCAGTACGTCTACTCCAAGGAGCAGCTGCAGACCTTCTCTGAGGAGGTGGGGGGCTCCTTATGGTCTTTCCTAATGTCCTTCCTTGTGGCTCGGAGTGTCTCTTTATCGTCCATAGTCTTCTTCCTCATTGTCTTTTCTATGCCATAGTCCTTAAAGGGGAAACGTCCATTCACCTATTTTCTAAACTAGTAAGGTGTTATTGACCTCATTGTTCCAGGGTTAACGTTCTCCATTGGCCCCCATGTTGCAGACTGCGATTTGTTTTCACAACACCCGTATGAAGCAGTACTCTCTATATTAGAAAATAACTGAGGGTGACACCTCTCCTTTAACATAATTCATAGTCAATAACATATTTTCATCTAGTCCATGGTCTTCTTCTTATGCCTCTTCATCGAGGCTCACTTCCAGGTTTAATCCAAATGTATCTTCTTAACGTCTCTTCCCCGAGTCCATTTCTTATCCATAGTGATTTTGAAAATGTCTTCATCCCGCATAGTCCTCTTGTTAAGGTCTCTCTGTCTAGTCCGCTTCTATTCCATATACCTTTTCCAGTCTCTTCATTTCCAATCTATAGGTATACCTATACTCTCTACCATCAGTGCTAAAAAGTGCAGTTCCTCCCACTGAATTACATGCATCCATTTCAATCTAATAAAAAGGTGTGTATGTGTGTCCTCTCCTCTCCTCTGTGCAGCACCCTGTACTACTGACGGAGGCTCCACTGAATCCCAGTAAAAACCGAGAGAAGGCTGCTGAGGTGTTCTTTGAGACCTTCAACGTTCCTGCCCTCTTCATCTCCATGCAAGCAGTGCTAAGCCTGTAAGTGATGAGAACCTACAGATGTGTGTATCTCCATCTATCTTATCTGTCTCTCTGTCTCTACCAGCGGTTCTTAATCTGGGGGTCAAAGGAAAGGTCGAGCTTAAGTTAAAAAAGAAAACTAAATGATATAATTTTTCATCATAATTACAAAAATCATTTGTAAGTTACATTAAAACAATTTAACCGTCAAAAGTGGGTCGCACTCGCATAAAGGTTAAGAACCTCCACTTTGTATATATAACGGATGTTTATAATGTGTAGCTGTTCTATTATGTATGCTTATTTAAATACATACATATACATAGTTCCTGATATAGATCTAGGGGTGCTAGGATCAAGGGTACAACAAAGTTTCAAAATTATTATTTCATCACAGTTGGCACACCGGACACGGCTGATGTCTGTCTGCGTTAGCTGTATTCTGGTGACCTTGACAGTAATTGCTTCACACTTTGCTCTCAGACGTGACTATGACAATTATTCATGTTATTGAATTTAAACAGTGCTATCACACCTGCTAAATACATGCATTTCCAGGCAGCGGAAGAAAATGAGTGTAGCAGGCAGCTGAGATATTTGAGGAGTATAGTCTTATGGCTCGTATTTTTGTCGCTATTAATTTGGTGAATAAAGAAAATGGTGATGCAAAAGCGCACAGAAACGCTTGTGTAATCCCAATGGCCAGTGTTTTAACACGCATGCAGTCAGGGTGCAGTTTAACTGATTCTTTCAGTGTAATCTGCAACTGGTGGGGATGTGTTGTTTTTATTAGATGTCAGATGTCCAATCATTGCTTATTGGAAATACCGACGTGGCGTTGATGACTTAACTTGGGCCGGTGACATTCGGTGTTGTTGTGAAAATGCATTAAAAATGTATCATAAACGATTGACATTTCATTTACGAAGTAGGTTTATTCATACATCCAGCTTGTTGTGCTCGTGCCTGTTTCGAAGCCTGTTGTTTGTCTGCTTTTGACATTTAAGGGAACTAGATGCGGAAATTTCCAAAAACGATAATGAACATGTTTTAGTGTTATTGGACCAAATTGTAACACAGTTGTGCAAAACCACTGTTTGAGATCCTTCACCTTCTTTGTGCATTGGCTTTTATAATGGCCCTGCATTTTTTTTTTTTCATTCTAGCCGTCAACAAAGTCAACATTTCGACATAGTAACAAAATGTCAACAAAGTTTGTCTAGTGTTATGGTGTTTGACTCCCAGCCCAAAGGGTCTGTCAGCAGTCTGTCAGATTCTGTCAGCATGAACAAGCTGTCTCCCCTACCTGCTCCTGAATGAATACTGTATGCTAGTAGTCAGCAAATACTAGTGCTAGTCTTTGTCGTGGCTAGGGGCCTAAATGACCTGCATTTCACTAAACCCATATCCTAAACCATCCACCGTATAGGCCTATTAAATGGGAACTCATTTTATTTTGTCATTTTGTTTTAATGTAAGGCCCTTTCTATGACCTTTTCATGCAAATTGCATTTACATTGCAGTACAGTTGTACTGATTGTTTTGAAAGCACATTTAAACTACACAATTGTGTATGCAACTTGCGATACAAATAAAGTAACCACCAAAAATGAATCCAAAATACCCTCCTCCGACTGTGGCTAACATATTTTTTAGCTTGTGTGCTCTGCTCAGTCAGTCCATTCTCCCATCTAACCGCACTCCTCTCCCGCCCCTCCTGAAGGTACGCCACGGGCCGGACCACGGGCGTTGTCCTGGATGCTGGGGACGGGGTGACCCACGTGGTGCCCATCTACGAGGGCTTTGCCATCCCCCACTCCATCATGCGGGTGGACGTGGCCGGCCGCGACGTCTCACGCTACCTCCGCCTGCTGCTCCGCAAGGAGGGCTACAACTTCAACACCTCTGCCGAGTTCGAGGTGGTCCGCACCATCAAAGAGGTACGCCACCTGGATTGTTTTATGTGGTGTTTATTATCTGGGCGTGGGAGGCTTTCAGATGACTCTTGGGTTGATTTGAACCTTCTTGTTGTTGGTGTGTTTTCGTTTTTTCTGTTGAGACTTTCCGTTGAATTGACTTTGACGTTGTTTCTTCTTACCTTCTGTTATGCGACTTCTTTCACCTTGTCTTTGTGCGTTTGCTTTTCTTTTGAGACGTTCGCCTGACTTTCTTTTAATCTTGTCTTTGTCTGTTTTTTGTTCGGGGGCTTGACGTGTTTCTTTTGACCTTGTTGTCGTGTTGTTTGTGGCCCAGGTATTGGTCTTATGGTTTGCTCCATGGTGTCTTTGTGTGTTCCCCTCGACAGAGAGCCTGTTACCTGTCACTGAACCCCCAGAAGGACGAGACGTTGGAGACAGAGAAAGCCCAGTATATATTACCCGACGGAAGCTCATTAAACGTGAGTGTTATTTCGTGGACGGCCGCACAAGGACAGTTCATGTTTGAATAAGAAGAGATTATTGAAATGAATGCATTTGAAAACCACAACCCTCTCCACAGCCGTTTTTGAAAAAGAATGTATAATAAAATAATGATAATAGCATACAATAATGATCTAATCCTATTTTAATACTGCTTATATTTGGTCTACATTATGCCGATTGACGCGTAAGGGAAGGCTTGACCCATTGCATGACAAAACAGAAGTCAATGATTAGAAAAACATTACAGATGCTTCAGAAATGTCTCTGATATATGACCACAGCAATAGATAATACATGTAAAAATCAGCTGCCATAATAAGCGCCCGTTCTCCCCGGTAGATCGGACCGGCCCGGTTCAGAGCTCCCGAGCTGCTCTTCAGACCCGACCTGATCGGAGACGAGAGTCCTGGTATTCATGAGGTGCTGGCCTACTCCATCCAGAAGTCTGACATGGACTTGCGCCGCACGCTCTTCTCCACCATCGTGCTGTGTGGAGGAACCACCCTGATCAAAGGTGGGTGTCTGCCCATCCGGCCAACCCTCCCCAGGGAGGAAGGACCCCCGTTCTTCTGGGTTCCTTCCGCAGGTTTTCAGTGGTAATGTGCTTGTCCTTTAGGGCAGTGTTTCTCAAATGGGGGAACGTGTACCCCTAGGGGGTACTTTGTAGGAAAGCAGGCGGTACTTGGACATTTTCTAAAATTGTGTTCTTCCTTTATCCGTTTGGTACGTTTTAATATTAGTTATGAAAATGTTTTAAATACTTCCACGTTAATTTGGCTAGACAAATTTGAATACCATCTCCATAGTCAAATCTGAGTAGAAATATATCGTTTTAGTTTGGTCAAGCTTTCCAATGAATTTCCAATGAACAAGCACAAGCCGATGTTTCTCATGAGACGAAGTATTTGCACCACCCATGTAATGTTCATGTTTGCTCCACATAACAAATGTTCCCTCCCCAAAATGTTTTGTGCTGGGGAAAGGGGTACTTAGGGAAAAAATATCTCTGAGAGGAAATTACAAATTAGGACTTTTGCCAATAGAAGGATGCTGTAGGATCTCTGACAATTGAGGAAATCCTCAGATATATATTTGAATGAATATTTGTACTTTATTAACGAACCATCTCCTTCATTGGATCTCACCTTACAGGCTTTGGAGAAAGGCTACTAACGGAAGTGAAGAAGCTCGCGCCTAAAGATGTAAAGATCAAGGTGAGGCTGGGTGACCAATCCACCAGAATCCTGAATCTTCAAACCGCTATTAGTTATGGCAATGTACTCGTGGGTTGTTGCTACGTTTACTCATTTACTTATTGTGTTGTTCTGTATCACCTGTCCCTACGCCACAATTATCAGCTGCTAATCAGATTAGTGGAGCTCTGAAGTGTGTAATCAACATCTCTCTGATTTAATTTGCAGATCTCCGCTCCTCAAGAACGACTCTATTCCACATGGATCGGGTAAGACTGTTACCTCACATAACCCTAACTGGGTTTGCTTTATTTTGTATATTATTATTATTATTATAGCTCCTTTTTAATTCTTATGACTAGCCTGGCACCCTCATTTCCTATGAATAAAGTACATCTTATCTTGTATGGATATAAGCCAACACCGCAATAGTCCACACATGGCATGCTGGCAAATAGGATTCCAATGGGTTTGTCCCTCTTTTGATTGGCTCAAGAGATTGGCCCCAGTGGGCAGAGACTGGGCTCTTCATTTTGTTGTTGACTTGCGCTCTAATGATCGACTGCTAACGCGTCTGCCCCTCCGCCTCCTTCCTCCGCCACAGTGGCTCCATCCTAGCGTCGCTGGACACCTTCAAGAAGATGTGGGTGTCGAAGCGGGAGTACGAGGAGGACCGGGCGCGTGCCAT
>OOFG01085783.1:0-14368 GCA_900323295.1 Molva molva
CACTCAGATTCCCACCTGTCCGCAGGCGATGTATATAGCAGCCACGATGTTGGCGGCGTGGGCGTTGAAGCCCCCGATGCTGCCGGCCATGACGGAGCCCACCAGGTTCTTGTTGATGTTGAGGTCCACCAGGGCGGCCGTGCTGGTCTTCAACACCTGCAGCAAGTCAATTCAATTCCATTCCATTTTATTTGTATATCCCTTAATCACAGTTACAGTCTCAAAGGGCTTAACAGGCCATATATTTATGACAAGTCATTAAGGTGCCTCTCTTAAAATGGGATATAGAAAACTGCGACCAGACCGTTTGCAGTTGAATTAACATTTGATCAAAGTGTCCAGGTACCTCTCGCACCACCTGGGCAGGGATGGTGGCCTCGCACACGGCCGCCTTGCCCCGGCCCAGGATCCAGTTGATGGCGGCGGGCTTCTTGTCCGTGCAGTAGTTCCCGCTGACGGACAGGACCTCCACGTCAGGGTACTGCTGCTGGAGACTCTGCAGCGCCTGCTCTGTTCCCTGGGGGGACAGAGACACGCACACGTCAACCTGGCAGCACGGGACCCTCCTGCAGTCCGGCTGCAGAGGAGACACGCACACGTCAACCTGGCAGCACGGGACCCTCCTGCAGTCCGGCTGCAGAGGAGACACGCACACGTCAACCTGGCAGCACGGGACCGCCTGCAGTCCGGCTGCAGAGGAGACACGCACACGTCAACCTGGCAGCACGGGACCGCCTGCAGTCCGGCTGCAGAGGAGACACGCACACGTCAACCTGGCAGCACGGGACCGCCTGCAGTCCGGCTGCAGAGGAGACACGCACACGTCAACCTGGCAGCACGGGACCGCCTGCAGTCCCGCTGCAGAGGAGACACGCACACGTCAACCTGGCAGCACGGGACCGCCTGCAGTCCGGCTGCAGAGGAGACAGCTTTAAAGAAATCCTTTCTGAAGCTCAAGGGATCCATTTATTTGTGGAAATGAAATAAAGGAAAGAGAAGGAATTCCACCATTGTTACAGCAGCATTTAGAAACATACAGGTCATCTTTTCTAACCAACAAACCACAGCAGTGTTTGAGTGCCTGTGGAACATGCATGCTTGGATGTCATGGGGTGATGTTGTGCGGACCTTGGAGAGCATGTTCATGCCCATGGCGTCCCCGGTCTGGGACTGGAAGCGGATGTACAGGTTCCTCCCCGCCAGGCCCACATGAAGCTTCTCCAGACGGGCAAACCTAAGGGGGAAACACACAGAAACACACGATGAGGATTTACAAGCACCCAAACATTGTATAGGGCGGATCAGCATTTAGGCCTGCGGGGTACCCTCAGAATGCTGCTAATATATTACTCTATTCTGTTTTCATGCTTTTAAATGCATAGTTAGTATTACTGTTTAAGACATTTTTAAATGTGGGATACAAATTACAAACAAAAATAAACCATTTTCTTTCCTCTCTTCAAGTATAATTCCAACTGTCCTGTTTCTCCTCCTCCAGTACTACAGTAAGAGTGCTGACCTGCTGGTCCAAGGCCTCCTCCAGTACTACAGTAAGAGTGCTGACCTGCTGGTCCAAGGCCTCCTCCAGTACTACAGTAAGAGTGCTGACCTGCTGGTCCAAGGCCTCCTCCAGTACTACAGTAAGAGTGCTGACCTGCTGGTCCAAGGCCTCCTCCAGTACTACAGTAAGAGTGCTGACCTGCTGGTCTGGTCGAAGGCCTCCTTCATCACACAGAAGCCGTCGGGGGTCTCCAGCCAGGCTTTGACCTCCGCGGCCCTGCAGGCGGAGGGCAGCCTCACCACGGGGCCCCTGGTCATCCCGTCAGAGAGCACCCTGCTGCTGCACCCTCCACTCAGCTGCACCCGACGACCCCGTAGGGATGGGGAACAGATTAGAATACATACCGAAGGAGGATGGGAGTATTGGGATTAGGGCCACCACAAACGATTTTATTTTATAATTATTTTATCGGTTAGGGTTAGACGAGGCTAAACGATTCATTTCCATCCAAACACGCATACAATTCATTCAGATGGCTTTGCCTTTGACTGGAGCAAGAGCTAAAGAAAATAGAAAAACAATACATTATCATTATTATTTAGCATGTAATAGTTAATGTAAGATGTGGTAATATTCCCTATGTTCTCTAAACTTAAACCTTTAATTATACTGATCACATTTATTCGAACATTATATATATATATATATATATATGACATTCCCTACACAAAGAAATATGCTTAACAAAATGGCAGAAATAAAATAATTACATGAGGTATACATCCCGATAAGCACCACGCACACACGCCGTCAATCAAGTTAGAATAAGCCCAGATTGTGGCCTGTTCTAATCCACACTCATTCATTGAAAACTCTAAGGTAGCATGCAAAAAAGTGTTTAGGACTTTAAATATGAGCGTATGTAGCAGACATACGCTCGGAATTGCAGTTTAGAAAACGCAATTCCCTTCCCTAAAACATAACCTACCTACCTTTTTCTGCACTTTCACAATTGAAATTCATATTTTTGGCGTTCTTATAAATTTTGTTTACCTATTCTTAATTCTGATTACAGTTTACCGTTTCCTTTCCGTGGTGACATCCTAATTTCCCATCTGGGATTAATCTAGTTAGCAGATCTCATCTTATAACAACATCATGATCAGCAGCAAGCAATACAATGACTTGACATTTGGCTCTCCATCACATACCCAAAGAGTCCTGCATCCTCTGTTGGTGCTGGCCACCAGACAGCCCTCTGTGGTCGCCATGGGAACGTGGAACTGGTCTCCGTCCAGTAGGAGTGGTCCGGCCACGCCCACTGGTACCGGCATGTAGCCAATAACGTTCTCACAGCAGTTACCCATCACCTGCAGCAGGACACATGGTGACACGTGAAGAGAAGTAGGATTTGATTGGCCCGTCATGTTCAGTGTGTACGAGTTAATATTATCTTTTGATTCCCTTTATTGGACTCACTTGGAACACAACATTCAAACTATCCAACTCTCTAATTGTATTGAAATACAATTAGACAAAGGATTATAATGTTCTTCAAATACATTCATTATATATCTTTGATGATCTTATCTTAGCCTGGAAACCACCGCTTGACTTGACCACATATGGAAGTGCACCGACAGCTGTACCTTGGAGTAGTCGTAGTGCTTGAAGGGCAGACGGGCCAAGGCGTTCGGGACGGGGAGTTTGGAGGACAGCATGTCCCTCCTGATGGCCACGCCTCTCTCTGCGTTCTGCAGCACGGCCTCCAGCTTGTAGGCCAGGATATCGCGGGAGGTCACGAGCCTCTGTACCTCTGTATCGCTGAGATGTCTGGCACCTCTCTGTCATGGTCATTTACATGGATTAACAACAACAATTAGGATGAAAAACTGACTGCAGTGTTGGTGGGGAACTAGAATAACAAATATCCGGTTAGCGTGTGGACACATATGCATTCATCATGTACAAATTCCAAACTTTTGCTCGTAATAGTTTATTGTCTCAATGTCAGATTATTATAAAATGATTATACAATTACAAATTTTGTTGAAACATTGAGACAGATGCCATTACTGAAATTGTATAGACTGAATGATGACAATGCACTAAAACGGAAATCGTTGTGAGTTGCAGCCTATATCATAAGCCGGAACTCTTTGATTCATTTCTCCCTAACATATCTTCATCTCTGCTTTTTAACTCACCTGTGGATCAGCGAGGATGTCTAGACATTTGTCCAGGCTGCGGGGGTCTTCGTCATCGGAGGAGGAGGGGGGGGTCCGTGCAGGAGCCTCTGCTGGAGAGTCCACTGGGATGGATCCACAGTGGCCATTCTGCTCTGGGCATACTTTGGGCTCAATCGCCTTTACTCTGGAAACTGAAGAAATAAAAAACAATATAGAGAGTAAAGCAATGTTCTATTACATACAAATGTACACGGTTTACACTGTAATCTAACATAGCAACCAGGCAAAACATTCCATCATAAATTATTATTAAAGGTATAATATGTAATTTCTGCCACTAGGGGTCGCTCAATCCAAACTATAACAAGGTAGTTTGATGACGTGAAGAAGGGTGGGTTCATGGGAGTTGTCTTCACACCATGCCGGTGAAAATCTATCTGACTTGACTGAGGCAAAAGTCATGTTAATGGACAAGGTTATGTATTAATGTATTATATATTATGTATTAAAGTTGAATCATGCTATGTTTAGTCACGTTATGTAATTGAATTTAAAGTAACATAACGTTAACTTGCTAACTTACCATTAGATGAGTCGACTACCCAAAGAGCTGTAGAAAATGTGGGGTAGCCCAGCGCTGTTATCCGTGGTCAAAACAATCATACTAACAATAACTTGATGAGCGTTTTGAACGTTGTTGTAACTTTGCAACGGTACTGTACACATTAGCTCTGTGGCTGGCATGAGCCACATGTCAAAGTAGCACGTCGTAGTAAGCTAGATCAATATTGAAATATATCAATACACGGGTCTCTACGGTTTCGTGTGTTTCCACAGATGTAAGAGGGTAAAGGGAATAGGACGCCATTGATTGGTTTGAACATTGTTGGAAACAATTGGGATAATGTAAGTACACAACTCAACAAAATATATAACATGAGTCTGGTCATTTTTAGATATTTGACTCGGGAAACGTTACATATTACACCTTTAACAAGATCCTCCTACTTTGTGAGCGCGATGCTCTAAAGGCAACACTCACGTTTCTCTGGGGAGCCACGCCCAGGCATGCAGCTCTGGGTCTCACACGGCCAGGCCGGCAGGGGGGGGGCGCTGGGGGCCGCTGGCGTAGCGCCCCCAGAGGTCCAGGGAGGAACGAGGGCTGGTGGGTCCTTCCTGCAGCAGCTCTCTGCAGACCCTCTGGGGGGGCCCATGATGGGGCTCTTGATGGACAGGGAGGACTCTGCCTCGCTCTGCTCAAAGAAGACGTACTTGACGGCCAGCAGCAGGGCCAGCAGCAGGCTGACCATCTGCTCCAGGAGGTCCATGCTGAGGGACACAGCATGGATGGGTGGGGAGGTCTTAGTTTACAGAAAATACTAATACAGTAAAAATAATAAATACATCAATAAAAAATGTTTATAATAATCCATAGAAAGGAACCACAGTCTAACTGAATACAGCATAAAGCAAAGTGACATGTTAATCTTGACAATGTCTTCTCTCTTTTGTATTTCCACTTGGACATATTGATTCATTTAATATGCATTTCCTAGATGGGGTCACGAGGATACAAGTATTTGTAGCATTTGTGTGAATGACACATTGTACAAATCACAACGAAATCCACAACGTTGCTGAATGCATGCTGAATGGATGGCGCTTACCAACACAAAACAAGAGCAGATAACCTGAACTTACCTGCCCAGCTCTACGGGCCACATGTGGTCACCAGAGTCCAGTCTGCTAGCAATGGGCCCATCCTGGGATGTACGGTTCTGCCCTGTCTGTTCGGTAGCTAATCGAGAGTGGGCATGGACCAGCACCAGGCCTAGTGACTGGGGAGACAGAACCAATTTCTCACTTGTATTCAGTGGCAGGAAGAATGGCTTAGATCACGAGGCAGGTAACAAGCATAGACCAACCATTTCTTTTGAACATGCTTAGAAAAAAACATGATTCTATGGCTGCCACTAACCATAATTTTCACAGTCGATGATAATTGATAATGATAATTGATTCATCAAATCATTTAATCTAGAACAATGCAAATGCCATCACAAGTTACAATACTCCAAAGTCACGTCTTACATTTGCTTGCTTTATCTGACGAGCAGCCAAGAAAAAATTAAGTATTCCTTTAATAAGGAAGGATATGAACCATGAACAAAATATTTGAATTTCTGTAGCATCAAGCAGCAAAAGTTTGGGATTTGTACTTGATAAATGATCTAAAAGATTGATCAAAAATTATAAAAACATATTTGATTGATTTTCTGTCCATCGACTCATCGTTGCAGCCCTACATGTCCCAGCGGTAATCACCATGATGATCTTCACCCTCTGAGTGACTGGGTTAGGCTTGTTGTCCTCCTCTTCCTCCAACACACGAGCAAAGTGGCTCAACTGCCAGATGGGGCGGCCCTCACGACACTCCCTGGACAACTACAAAACACACAGAAAACCTTCCTAAAAAGTACCAGAACTTTGACTCCGGTCTTCAGCCACTTGTTTTCCTACTCTCTAGCTCGTGTTTGGACGTGTTTACCTCCAGGACCAGGGAGACGCATGCAGGGAAGAAGGTCATGAAGACAAGGTAGTTGGCCAGGACGGACATGCAGCCAAAACAGCACATTATCTCCAGCTGGGGAACGCCTGTCAGACAAAAGACATTACATTAATATGGCATTTACCCTTAACATGACCACACAAAGATCAATCCAGGGCATGTCCAAAGCTTTTGCATTTTCTTCTGGAACAATGGCACAAGTGTCCAAGTTTAAGTTTTAGAACATGGAAAATATGGTTTACTTGTTTGTTATATCATATAACATGTTATAACTGCAGGGATTGCTACAGTGTGTGTTTATAGTGGTTGGTCACAAGCTTTATGCATACACATAAGAGTACAGCTATGTTGTTATAAAAGCTCCAACTGCAGTAGACACTGGTCTGCACCCTACACTCATATGAAACAGGATGAGGAAATGCTAAACTGTGAGTTTGTTTACAAAATTAATTTGAAGTGCACTTCTGAATTAGCACATATAAGCTTGTGGTAACCGGTACAAAACCCTTTCTTATCATTTCAACAAATATTTGACACACCTTGGAGGTGAGAATGTGTTTTGTCTGCCAGACTGTTTTCTACAACCACTTACACTATGCCAATCAATACAAACTGTACATAGAGTACAATAAGAACTGAAACACATTGAAAGAATCTCTGAAAAGGTCGTAAGCCATGCAGGTTACCTGACATGGTACCCACGCCGATGACCAGGCACTCCACCAGGGCATCCAGGGTGAAGGTGGGGCCCAGAATGGACATGCCATGCGCAATGTTCTCCCTCACCTCCTCCTAAGGGGGAAGGTCACACTGCATTACTTTTGTCATGGACACTTCAGGTCTCAAGAAAACCTGCATTCCCTCAATCATCAGTCCATCAGTGACCATCAGTGAAATCTGCATTTAGAGAACAATTCAGACTAAATCAGGTCCAAACAGTAGGAGTTCTTACCTGAGAATTTGAGCTGAGGGCAAATTTGGCCAACGCACAAGCTTTCGACAGGTCAATAAGCAGGAGAAAGAATGGAAGGGCTTCACTGCAGGAAAAACAATATTATATTATGTACATATTTAGCAGTGTTCAAATTGACACAAATAAACACCAAGTCCAATCGTATCATACTTTCAGTTTTCCTCGCTCTATGATAATGATTCTTATTGTGATAGATAAATGAAAGCAGGTGGTGGTGTTCTGGACTATTTAAATATATTAAATTAACCTTTATGGAATCATAAAGCAAATCTAAATGAATAGATCTTCTCCATTTTCTTCTGTCTCTACAACATCTCAACAGAAGAACATCACGCGTGGCACTCCACGTTAGGGACAAGTTGTTATGTTAGCGATTCAACTTGTTAATATTTATACTCACTTGAGACCGGTCAGCTCTTTCCCAGAGAAGTGAATGACCACTGTACTAAAAACAAAGCTGGAGAATACAGTGAACAACCCTGCAATACCTAAAGAGATCCAGAAAGACAAAGACATTATCAGACACCATCAATATGGATCAATTAATGGATCACATTGAGGGTAACATATTTATTTGATCGAGTTCGTACGCAGGTTTCCGTCACACTAACCAAGGATGTATTTTGAACCCAGTTGTCGAAGGTTCTTGAACTGAAAATATATGTAGACGATGGCCATGCAGCGCGTGACGGTTAAAATGATGACATCGCTGCTTGCAATTTTCTGGAACATAAAGAACAGATGGGATATGAGCCATCATGTTACTTTAACGTTAACATCATCCTCTAACGAAGTTCGACTTAAACGCCTCACCTCCTGACGCTTCGGACACTCATCCCAGCTGCACACTTGGCTGCTGGCCACGAAGCTGTTCAAGGACATGAGACACACCGTGACAGCAATTGTGCCCACGATCACTTCTAACGGGTGGGATGCGACCAGCAGGCCGTGCAGCCTGAAGAGCCGGCTCAACATGGTTCTAGACCGCCTTTCCACAACCTCCTGGTTCTCGAACCAAACTGTATATACAGAGACAACTTGGTTAATCCAATAGCGGTGACCCGTTCCTCTGGTGTCGCATATAGTTGTATGAGGTCTTCAACAACATGACCTGCTGATTAGTACTGTTGTATAACATTGATCTCACGACAACCCCAAAACGATGTCTGATGTCCTGGGCGTCTGCAGGTCTATTCTTAGCCATCTGCTACCACTTTACTCAGAATAATGTATTTAAAACATTGACACAAGTAATGTCCGTACTTTTAACTATCGCGTAAAATGGCATCGCGTTTTACTGGTTGACTCAATGACATAGTGTCTGAGATTGCTAGTAAGAGCCAACTCAGCTTATCATACAAGCTATGTCAGAATGCTGTCAGTTCTATACAGAGCTAAGTCAACGTTAGCATCGTGCTAGCGGTTTAGTATGGAACTTAGTCAAGAGTTGACACAAGGTCATTTCGTTATAGAGTCTATGTATATACAACATTTTCTTAATCGGACCGATTGGGAAACGTTGGCTTACTTTAATGGTGGATTTTCGCGTTCATCGGGCGTTGTTTTGAAAGTAACATGCCATGACCCATCCACACCTCTCCAGAACACTGATGTAATCCTCTCCTGACAAACATGGCGATGAGGAAGCGACGAGGGCTCCGTGATGACGACGCGGTGACGACATGTGCGGCGTCAATTTAAAGGAACGTGGTCTCGTTTGTTTGTCTTCTTTGTTGCGGTGTTCTATGTGGCATTATATATTTTGTAAGGGGGGAAAAATAAGGCCTATACAGCTTGGCTTTGTGGAGTTCCCTAATCATTTACAATGAGAAAATTTGGCTTTTGTATATATAAATAATGATATTCTACAAAAGTCGAGAGGAAAACAAACTGACTCTGCAAGCAAAACAAAATAAAGTGAAGCTGTATGTGATAAGGCTATGTGTGTGAGGTGTAGGATCAACTGAACTAACCAAACCAATAATTAAGCAATATGGCAGTAGCTGAACCCTTTTAGTTTGGCTGACATACAAGACTAGATACCATGACATGTTGCATTTAGCAGCCATGTGCCCCACTACCAAGACCAAGACCAATACATTAACATTGATTGGTGACACACGAGTGTCATCTGCTTTTTCATTGTTTGTTTGTTTTTGTATTAATATGTGGTTGACGTATTTGAGCCACTGTTGAGTTGCTCAAGTTCCGTCAAGGTCTTCACTGTGACCCTGTGTCCTCCCCATGAGTCACTTATAGGACAGGTATCAGGCACATATACCGTAACACACATAGAGTGCCAGACTGTCCCTTAAAGTGTTATAGCTCCAGTCAAGGGTTTTGCATAGAAAACACCTGACAAAGATAAATAAACACACAACAAACAATATTCAAAACGTATTCTATATGTACATATTACTTTGACCAATCGGCACAGGTTATTGCCCTTTTAACGTATTTGAATGTTTCTAGCATCTTAGAGTCAGAAAGGCCTTGATCTTCACATCAGCCTACCCAAGGTCATTCAGGGGAGAGAGGCAGAACACACAATGCATTCCTTCCATGTCTCCAAATGTTTTGAAATAACCAAAATGTTGACATTCCTCAGGTTCTTGAAGTAAAAAAAATGTAATGAGGAAGAATCTTGGTTCACTGGCTCTAGGTAACATGGCATAGTTGTTTATCTACATCATATAAAATGATGTATTAATAATATGTGTTAAAAAATTATTCTATTCATTCCATAGAAATATGGGTTGAATAGTATTTTGTACGCCACTTTATTAGATGTATCTGCGTGTTCATTGTATGCATTAGTCTTCAGTTGCCTAGCTTTGTTTTTAGGGTCAACCAATGATGAACACTTCCTGGTCTTCATCCCACTGAGCGAGTCTGTTGACCTCACCAGAATGCTAATCATTTGTGTCTCTCTTCAGCAGCGCTATAGCTTTGTGGAGTTTTCTCCTTGAAGAAAATGTGAAGGACAATGTGGAGGGGGAGCTTTTCAACTGCTGATCAAAACAGTACAATAGTTCCTCTAGCCTTGCCTTTTTGTACGTTCTGCTTTCTGTCTTCATTGTCAACGTCTGCTACTGCCCTTCACTGTTGAACTGTGTCAAATCTCTCATGGCAATTTACAAGGCTTGAGCAGGTACCTCGATGTAGAACTCTATTTCACACTACCGTTCCAACTGTTTGAAGCCACACTCAACACATTGCTCCAACTATTGTCTCCCACTGCTCTACTCAGGTCCAAACGGATCATTTCATGGCAGTTGAAACAAATAAGGAATGTGGTGAGGGCTCCTTGATTGCAGTTGGTCCATGAGCTGTTTGTTGTGTTTATCTCCGTTCTTCATGTCTCCCAACAAGTCTGCTTCACCCTTCATGATCCCCCTTTAAAGTATTCTAACTTGGTGTCTGTATGTTTAGAAGTCTTAACCCAGCCCACACCACACACTTACTGTGGATTAAACTATTATTGAAAATACATTTCATACCACATACAACTGAAATAAATATTATTTTGATTGTGTTCCTTAATATGTCAGATATGATTGTGAGTAACAATTTCTACTAATCTCCAGACGTTAAAGTACACTGTGCATATAACTAAGTACAAATAATGTACAAATAATTAGGTTGAAGTGAACATTTAGATACACAGAAGGGAGAGCACTTTGTTAGGCAACATATCCTGCTGCCTAGAATCATGAAAACAGCAAATAAGTTGTTGACAGGTGTTCTTAGCTCATTTGTTAGCTATGGTACCTGTGCCTTACAGTAACAGACATTTTAGGCTCAACCAACTGTTTAGCTGGGTTATTGTATTTATTTTAGGCCTTTTGAATCTGGTATTTGGAGAAATCACCTGACCCGATGATAGGCTATATTTGATACTCATCATGTCTGTCACAAGAGACACTGTGTTGTAATACAGAGAACAGAGGCATTATAAGGACTATATAGCCATATACCACCATTTTAACCTGGTGAGCTTCAAGCTATATCTTTACTACTCAATACTACTTTAATACTCCTCAATCAAACCCGATAAAAGGCATGACCATTTTTCATTTTTAAACACAATTTCACAGATTTAGATTTTCTACTTTTACAGAAGAAGAATGTTTAATGGTGTTACATATCTTACACTCTATGGGGATTCATTTAACTTAAGTACAGTATTAGGCTATTAATATATGTATGTAGGGGTATTACTTATAGTAGAATATGAGTAATGTACAAACTATAGGAATATCTCTATGCTCCAATACACAATAACTATAGGTCTAACAGTGCAAACAGTGGTGCTGTAAACATCACACACTCTGTTAATGCACAGTGGTAGTCTACAACATAAAATCAATATTGGCAATGAGTAATCGTGTTTGGCCTCATATTTGTTGTTGGAAGGATTTTTAAATGAAACGATTTTCCACCATTTGAAAATTGTGACATAGCAGCGAGAGAGAGAGAGAGAGAGAGAGAGAGAGAGAGAGAGACTGTCCCCTAGTCTTTTTTGTGGCCTTTATGAATAGATCAATCTTTCATGATATTAAATCTTTTTACATGGATTCACGTATGACATTGTAAATAAGTTTGATCATTTAATTCATCTTACATTTATAAGTAGCCTGTATCTCAAGATGAACATTACTACAGAGGCCTATTTAAATCAACTTCTAAAATTATATGAATGTTAAGTAATTGCATATGATCTATACCATAGACTGTATGCTCATATGGCTTTATATAAAAACAATGTATGCATTATGACAAGAGAGGTCTGTAGTGACAGAACTTGAAAACTTGAATATGCAACACTTATTAAATATTCAATAAGCTTCACTATACAGCCACATTGTAAAGGCTACTATTGACTGTAAGGCTGTTTGGATAAAAACAGTTCCCCACATTTCTATTTATGATTAGTAACAATTTCCAGAGGCAATGGATGGCATTTTCTGCCATTAATTGTCTATGAGAGAAGCTTTGGATTTTTTTTTAATATCCATTAAAACCCATCGTCAAATTAAAAGGATACAGCAGACAGTTGAGCAGTTGCCGAGATGTTAATTATAGATTTTAGTAATCTCGCAATTAACAGCGCTCAGTATTTCCCTACTGTGAAGTCTGTGAAGACTTTGCAGTTTTGTCAGAAAATACTATTTCATGAAAGAAACACTATATTTCAACTTTATGATATTTCAGCGAATTAGTTATGAACAAAAGAGCATATTTTATTGAACCTGAATTATTCAAAATTATTATAGGGCTACTCACGCATTATAATTCCTCTTGAAAACAAACATAATCATATTCAAATAGTAACTGTTGTAAAAAATTTGCCACCAACATTTTTTCCCCAATTAAGATACAGAAACACACATGAGTGCCACCAGTTATTTCATTTCGATGATTTCTTTAATTTATTAACACTAGAAATTTAGATGAGAAAGTAAGAATATATTGCTAAATGGAAAAAATACTAATAAAAGAAACAATTATAACCGTTGACATTTACACATCTAATCATAAATGGTTTCAACTGACTATGATTCATTATCCCTTATACCAAAATAGATTAACTAAATTATATAAATATATATATATATATAAATATATGAAACGGGGGGATTTAAAGAAAGATTGGAAATGTTGAGCCACGGCTCTCAGTATGAACTAGTTTCTCTACATCCCCACTTGGTGGCAGTATTGTGTCTCATTGGTGGCGGTATTGTGTCTCATTGGTTGGCTGACAAATATTGTCACGAGACCCTATAACATCTACAGCTCATAGAATGGACTCGAACATCTTTTCCGATAGTTTGCTATGTTTGTTTTACTAGTGTGTAAAATACTGTATATACTGTATGGTCCATGTTTATTAAGAATTTCTAATGACAAATGCATTGGCTGTGATCTCAAAACTGCAAAATAAACAACAATGAAACATCATTTTTATATTTAAACCTACAAACAAACACAAACATTATACTATGTGCATATGCCTATCCAATATATTTTGGTCTATATGTTTACTGTACAGTTTTTATGAAACCAACCATTTCTAAAATGTTTTTAGTTTAGAACAATGGCTTCCACATTGTTTTACATCTCTATCCTCAAAATAACCAATGAAACAAAACAATATCATTTATTGAAGATGATTCAATCTTAATAAGCGGTGAAATGTGTTGTATTTAATGGAGGCTATAGTTACCTAGCCCTTACAAGTGCACCAGCTGACAGGTAAATCAATACTCATGTAGACATCATCAAAGTTCTTGGCTCACTTGCTTTTGTTCAGTTTTTAGTGTGCATGCATGTATCATTTTTCCCGCCGCCCATCTGTCTGGTAAACGTCAGGGAAGCTGTCGGGATTGGGATGGATCTGAGTGTGACAGCGTGACAGTCCCTGATCTGGCTTGTCAGTATTGCACAGCCGACTGAAATATCTCTGGGTTATCATAACTCCGTCCGCATATTTTGACACATCCCTGAGTTTTCTCCCTCCCCCCACCCCCCCCCCTCCTCTCTCTCCTTCTCTCTCTCTCTCTCTCTCTCTCTCTCTCTCCTCTGTCCTACTCTCTCCCCTTTCGCTCTCCCTCCCTCTCTGTCCTACACACTTTACCTCCCCTCTCTCTCAATTTATCTCCCCCTCTCTCTCACTCTCTGTCCTACTCTCTCTCTCCCACCTCTCTCTCCCCCCTGTCTCTCTGTCTCTGTCCTACACTCTCTCTAACTCTCTGTCCTACTCTCTCCCCTTATCTCCCTTTGTGTCCTACTCTCTCCCCCCTCCCTCCCTCTCTGTCCTACTCTCTCCACTGACCCCCTCCCATTCAGTGTCAGTGTGTGTGTATCATGTGATGAACTGGTTATACTGGGGCAACGATATCACAGACTGTCAACTATGTGCATGGTGGACCTGAGGAGAGACACAAACACAAACACTATGCTGCAGACGTTGCAATGAAATTCAGCTTCTATTTTGGGTGAAAACACATACATCTTGACTGATTAGGTCTGGCACATACATCTTTTGTGTGTGTAAAGGAGAATGTGAGTGTAATTAATGATGTGGTCCTCCTCTTCATAAGCTAATAGGATTTCCCAGCTTCAGGCAGTGAGGA
>OOFG01085788.1:0-13655 GCA_900323295.1 Molva molva
GAAAATGAGGATTTAAAAGAGGGATGGGACGGGGTGGGATAGGATGGGGAGGGGGTTGGAAATAGATGAGGTTTGGACACAATGTCATATCGTAGCCTGCAGTGAAGCCATTCACTGCGTTGGTCACCACCAGTACATGCAGTACACCAGTAGTACGTGTTACACCGGGCCGGTGGGCTCAGGCAGATGGTGCACAGAATTGTGTCAGGGCGTTTATGTCTTCTTCTGTCTTTGAAGATGAGGCTAGTGCGCTGCCCAGCTGCTACCAGAGGGAAGCAACCCTCCAACGTTAACAAGAAGTCTGGATCCAGAGGCTGGACATGGTGTGAATGAGGTCTGCAGGAATGGAGAAAGACCCACAGGAGCCTGTGGAGTCTTACCAAATACCCACTCACAGAAAAGGTTTTCAATCTGGCGAAACAGATTGTCCTAAAGACATTTTAAAAGTACTACCGGTAATAGAGTTGTTGCGAAAATGAGATTGAGATGCCAGTTCGCTTGGGCTGGGGTAATTCAGGGCCAGACCAGGGTACGTAAGGGGTACGTAGAGGGGAGTCTGGCTGGGGGTAGGGGGGCGTGAATGAGCTGCACCACCACCTCCCTCCCCCTCGCAAGCAAAAGAAAACAGCTCAATACTAACGAGCGAGCCAGGCTACTGAGGCTACACGGACACCTGTAGAAACACTGCTGTCACCCAACGGCTTATGGAAACATTTTACTCCATTCATTTCCTTCACATATTACCTCTCTCTGCGTCTCTCTCTCTTGGTCTCTGTCTCTGTCTCTCTCACTCTCACTCTCTCACTCTCACACCATTCATTTCTTATCCAACATCTTGGTGTGCACTCTCCTTCACCCAATCTCTCACACACTTTCTTTAATACCACTCTCTTTAATTCGCCTTTTCTTTAATTGGATTAAATGTATGGCCTACGTTTCTCAAAGATTCTACCCGGAGAAAAAGTGTATTATACATTTACCGGCCTCAGCTACAATTAAAATAACTAATGACAGTTTTAATACGAGGTTCCCTCCTGTACTTTTTGCATTTTTTGCATTTTTGTTTCATCTTTGGTAAACTTTCCAAACTAGAAACATATTCACCAGTGTATGTTTTTGAATATTATCCAATATTGTGTTAGGTTTTGTGTTAATATATAATATAAAGGGATAATATTCAAAAACGTACAGCGGTGGCTCCATTTTTAGTTTTTTATACACATCCAGAATTGGTGATAGTTTCGTAAGACCAACAATGACCCCCGCACACCCTCTGGATCCCGGCCTCAGAGCTCCAGCGAGCTTCTCCCCCAGAGCAGGTTGACCTCTACACCCCACCCACTCCCACACCGCAGTCCCCCTCTGACCTGGCTCTCGGAGGGCTTGTCAGGAGGGTCCTTGTGAATGGCCATCTGGTAGAGTTTGTACACCTGGTAGGAGGCGTCGAAAGAGGCTTTGAACTGTGGGCAAGGGGGGTTGGAGCGCACTAGCCTCACCTTCAACAGAAGAACGAGAGGCCCGGCAGACAAAGGGTTAACATGGAAGAACTGGGAGGGGAGCAGAGCCCTTTTGTGTGAGTGTGAGTGTGAGTGAGTGAGAGAGAGAGAGAGTGAGAGGGAGAGAGAGACATAAGTGAGGAGGACAAAAAGAGAGGCCAAATTATCGCAAATCAAAGAGAAAGAGCGAGTGAGAGAGAGAGGGAAATAAAAGTGAGAGGACGAGACAGTAATCGTTCTGAAAATGGACAAAAACACACCCTTTTTCAAGTTCTGCCAAAGAAAACTCATAAGTTATTTTGGCTGCAACATGTGGGCACCCAGATGTTTATGGACCATTACCAGTAAAATAAATGCTTTGAGTTTCAGTTTGGAGGTTTCTTAAGCCATTAAAAACTGCAACTTCTGTGAGATAGCACTATATCTAATCCTCTTTCAGCCAAGTCTTTCCCACCGTTGAAGGAGGCCCTCTCCCACCACAGCTGTGACTTGATGGGGAAAGACTAATGATGCAGAGCAAGGGTGTGTTTGTGTCTGTTTCCATGGTGAAACATTTATCCAGACAGGTGTCTGACAGGACATACAGGAAAACAACAAGCTTATGACATCTTTAAAACAACAAAAGAACGTGCCATTGACCCGTGTCCAGGGCTCCACCATGTCATGCTGGATTAGGACTTGACTCATACTATTGATACTTCGTCATTACAAACAACACATTAAGGTGGACAAGTACTGGGGACGGTGTTGTCATACATGGAAGGGAGCCATACATTGATTTAAAATTCTCTGGCTTCAATCGCAATCAGTCAAGCATGCAGTTAGTGTTTTTTCCACGATAATAATAAATACAAACTTGATTTTCTCTCTAATGTAATAAAGTATGAATCTGGCCTAATGGGGAGGATCGCAGCCCGTCACCGGATGGTTTGGAGGTTGAATAACTAGCAGTGTGTTGCAGTGTCACGATAACGTCACACAAGTTCACCCTCCACATCATCTGGCTCTGTTTTAATGAACCGCTCTCTGGTTTAGACGCTTGTGTTGGCAAACGGGCCGGCACCATGTGAATCCTCGGACTCTGAGATTCCGCCGAGGGATGGGGAGGGGAATTGAGCCTTGGGTTTGTTTGAATTGGAGCTCAGTTGAGCTCTCATAACACAGCTTGGCACCCCGTCCGTTACTCAAACAAAGAGATCAGAGAATGTTACGTGAGAGGATAACCCTCAAGTAAAGACATTTTATTTGTTCGGGCCCAAATCTCCAGATATCCAGTGATCGCACGAAATTATTTTGTCCAGCCGATACTGCAAATGCAGCCGGTGTGGCTAAAACGCATCCCACTAAATATTCTTGTGATCTAACACCAATAGGCTAAAGTTGGACTCTTGAAGAATGTTGAAATAACGCCATGTAATACAAGTGGCTTTGGTTGGGATTTAATTAAAAATGAAAGATATTGGCCTTCTAGGGCCTCATCTTAGAAGCCCACTCGTAATCAAAACAATCTCAGAACTCCCTCCAGAAAGGCCCGCAAAACAAAGAGCAGACTCGATGTCTAAAGTGAACGTATAAATAAATACAGTGCTGGTCTGACAGCCAAACCATAGCATGTGAACACCAGGAGACCTAATGGGACCATGATATGGAGAAACTGCAAGTCTAGGCAGGAGATTTCACTCACAGTGGACAGTGTTCTGATGCCTAAGGCCCTTTGAAATACATGACCATACTGCCCCCTGGTGGGGGCTAGCAATACTACATATATAACGTTGAAGGGAGGCCAATACAGTAAGTAGTCATCCCAAATGGACTTTTTCCATGTTATGAACACACATGAAATTTGTGAATAATCCATCCTCAATATTGTATAATGGCAAAGGGTTAGCCAACATTTAACAAGGGAAGGAGCTCAACATATATTATTAGCACACCGTCAATGTACCAGAGCAAAGGCCAGAACTGCAGTTCCTGTAGAATGGTGACGACCAGAGAGGCCCTTGCTGGTATTTGTGTTGACGAATGATGACCTTCTCATCTGTATTCTCTCAACATTTCCTACAGGCACTCATGTCCACTGGAGGCGTTGGCCTCCAGATCAGGACACTGAGTCAACACTGACAGAGTGTCCTGCCGTGGTTAACAGCTGTGTTTATGATGAAATAGAGCCAGACGGATTTTAATTGCTCGGGTGTGAACAGCCATCTTCATTTACATGAGTGCTGTCGGAACCTCTTGGCCGTCTCCTGTGTGCTTGCGGATCTCGTTAGAAACCAGACCGAAGGGGGGGCGTCAACGATCTGTTCAACATCACCAAACAAACACTTGTTTGAGTTGAAGAGCAGGAAGCGAATCTATATATACGCGCACGTCGATAAAGTGCATGCTTGGTCGAAGGCAATGCCGTTGTCCAATCAGCCGGCTTGCGATATGCGAAGTTGACCTTCATTTGGGTGGGGTACCCTCCTGAGCCCAAGCTCACTCAAGCAGATTGAACAATAACGCCGCCTGGCAGCCAAACAAACTAATCCCATTGGGACGAGGTGCCTGTGAAGGGGTCCGGACGGTCTGGGCTCCCCTGAGACCAGACCGTCCGGGACTGTTGTCCCATCAGCAAATCTTCAGACGTGTCGCCAACCTGCCTAGGGATGATGTCACTTTGCCAACATCAGCAGCTCTCAAATAAGCTCTAAACAGCTGGATGAAATGCCCCCTCCCCCTGGACCTCACACCCAGCTCGCTCCATCTTACACCTCCACCACCCCCCCACTGTTCCTGTATCCAAGGGTTCTTTTCCACATCCTCAGAGAGTTCTGAGGCAGGCCCTGTGGTCTAATGTGATCAGGGGTAACCTGAGCCAGCGTGTGTGGTGCGCCTGTCTTTGGGCCCAGTTCCTGTTCGGCTGCGATTCTCCCCAAAAACATAAACACATGGTGAAGCCCCTTGGACTTGGGAAGGAGGCTCTATTAAAAGCAAAAACAATATTTCATGCTGGAATGTTCCATACAAAAAACCATAACTAAAAGCCAATTCAAGCCTGATTAAAAGCCTCGCCAGACACACGTAGGAAAAACCCAGTGTGGTAGGACATGTTGTTACTGTTGTTTGCACTTCCTCTCACCTCAAGGCGATGAAGAGCGGTGTCGGGTAGCGACTCGTGAATGAACGCCTCCAGGGGTTTGGGCTGGTGGGCGAGGCCAGGCGGGGCGTGGGCGGGCGGCGTGGGCGAGGAGCCGCAGGGGCCCCCCGTGGTACGTTTGATCAGCTCCTTCTGCAGACGCCGCTCCTTCCGAAGGTCCTTCGCCTTCCGACAGGGCGGCCGTGCGGGGTCTGCACCCGTCCCTGTCCAGAGGGTTCAGAGACGGATTCCACAGAATGTGAGGGACGCAGGGCCTCACATGTCACATGTTAGAGGAGTACATTCTGAAATCACTTGGGCGGAGAGCCAAGGCCTGCTCCAACCTGCTGCGGAGCAAAGTCAAAGTGAACAAAAGAGATGCGGGAAAAAAATGAAAATAAAAGAAAAAAAAAGATCACAGACTGAGCCTACGGATGAAATATATATGATCTGAAATTCCATGTAATGACCGGGTTATTGCCTGGAGGAAGAACACTTTTCCCCTCTGTGGTCCTGTAATAACGGGCTCACCACAGCCAGCACAGAGGCACTAACTTCAAGCGGCTGCCACTGATGAGTCCCACATTTGGGAAGGATTTTGCAGGTGTGAGAGTTTCCAATGGGCTTGGCCTGACCCGGAGGGCAACACACACAAACAGGCAAGCACACGCATGCACACTCACACACACGCACACATCTACACACACGCACACGCACACACCTCCATGGAAATTGTCATCTTGCTTCTCTCCCACCAATACTCTTGACATGACATCACTGCACAGGAGGCAGTAAAAACAGGTTGCTGCCGACTCCTGATGGCATGCCAGTATGCATGTGTACAAAGTCACGTGGGAAAGCAGGGCGGCTGTTTCAATAGTGCCAACAAGGGATAGGATCTACACCAGGAAGACTGGTGATATGCAGGTACAGGTCAGAAAAAAACACAACTTCTGCTCAGCACACAGGAATCGCATACAGATTCTGCACATACAAAACATTCACTGCAATGCACAATTACTGAAGGAAACTTATACTCCTCCACTGAAAATGTAAAACTTCAGTCTGACATCCAGCCAAAATGACTTCTAGAAAAAGGTTGATCTGGGTGCATGTTTGAATAGCATACAGCACTGTGCAGAGAAACACATGTAGGGCCCATTCATTTCAGCGGTCCCCTTAACCCCATCATCCTGCCTCTTACTCTCCTCCCACTACTGTATCTGCTGCTGGACTACTGCCAAGCCCTCTGGCGTCCTGGGCATCCCAAGTCAACAGTTTACACTCCCACATCCTGTTTAGAGCAATAAGGAAACGAGAACCATTTCCTGTTCCACTCCACCGCCAGACGCCCCTATCAACTCCTATTCTCAATGAACGACCCTCCAGCCCCCGCCCCGTATCACTGAGGATGTCAAAGCTGTGGGGCGGGGAGACGGGCTACTCAAAGAGTCAGGTCTAGGGTTCAATGCCGACATTTAACATAATCCGTCCCCAGTGTAGGAACCTCCGCTGTTCCTGCTATTTACAGTCTGGAGGGACATAATTAGGCACAGCTTCTTACACTTGCGCAAAATAACTTGCCGCTGATAGTGGATTAGTTTAGCTAATTTTTGCACAATTACACTTGAGGAGGAAATACGAATGAGCCAATGAGCAAATTGTTCAAGGGTGTCTTGCAGGTTTTCAGTAATATGCAACAGGTGAATAATCATCGACAGAAGGCTAGTAGTAATGGAAGTCCTTCCAATAAAATCCCTTGAATGTGAAGCATTTACTGGTTAGCTGTTATCTCACTATCAACGAGAGCTTCCTGTGTTAAGTCTGTAATGGTGAGCGACCGGTCAGGACAAGTGGGCCGATGTAAACTTACATCCTACATCCCCCCGTGGTACAGGAACCAGAACCAATATCTGGATTCTGTTCATGACACTGTTTGACTGGTCCGCACGCACGCACGCTCGCCCTTATGCACCACTGACCTGCTCAAACTGCTCTACGCACGCACACACACCAATTAGGCTCTCCTCTCCCACACATGCAAGTGCTGGAGGAGAGAGTGCAGCTTTCTTACAGATACAGTCTGACAGATCGGGTCCGAAGCAAGACAGATGCTCCCTTTCCAGCAGTTAACACTCTATAAAAAACGACTGCACCCACCCCACCCCAGCACCCTTACCTCTTTCTACCCTCCTTCCCCAGCCACACACAGAGCCAGGGCTTAAAGACATAAAGCTAATTGTCGTAGGAGAAGAGAGAGGAGGCTGCTCTGTTATCACTGGGTAATGCCACCCTGACATACACATCTGGCAGGGTCGTTTTATGGCACGTCAAATCTCCCCTGGAAAACTGCCTGGCAGGTGACGTCCTCTTCCGCCCTCTCAAAATTAACGCTGCAGAACTGCAGACAAGCAAATCCAGAAGACAGACGTATACAGTAATTGCCCATTAAAGTGCTAAGAAAAGACCAGGGGTAGTATTTGCCAGGATGGGTGCTAAATGTTTAATTCTGCCCTGCACTATAAACCTGCGTAGATTGGTTTAGCATCACCAGCACAGTGACGCAGTTTACAATGATTTTCATTCAAATAATGGCAAACACCATTTTCCAGTATTATAAGAATAATATATATAAAAATAAGAGTTGACAGCCAGTCACCAGAATCACAACCTCCAGCGTAAAAGGGAAAAATATAGTCAAATAATCTAATCTCAGAGTGTACAAATAACATTTACGGTAAAACGGGAAAATTGCCTGCCCCATTTTCCAAATGTCTTATCCTGCTGTTTCTGGTTTGTAATTCATTCAGAGGAACCTGTGTCAAAATACAATATACACTTGCGCAAAGATTTTCCAAAAACATATTAATTACATGTTATCTTCCCTACATTGGCCCCCTATTGGAGAACGGGAGACTTAAGACACATTTCCGCTGTGTGTTTCCATCCATCTGTAAAAAGCAAGACAGCACTGGAACCTGCCAACGACCATAAATCGCTGCAGTCATAAAAGGCCGGGGAAGAGCATCATCCAGGTGTTTTGTGTTGGAGGTGGGAGGGGCTAGGTAGTGGGTGGGATGGAGGAGGTGTGGGGGGAGGAAATTGGCTGAAGTACACTCAATGTCTGCTTCCTCCTTGCTCTTTCCCAAGCTCCTTGATGAGGAGGGCTGTTTTTCTAGGGATTCCGAGATAGAGAGAGTGGGAGAAATTGATAGTCAAAGGGAGGAGGGAGAGTCAGAGTGAGAAAGTGAGAGAGTCAGAGAGTCCGAGTCAGAGAGTCCGAGTCAGAGAGTCCGAGTCAGAGAGTGAGAGAGTCAGAGAGGTAGTCTGAGAGCGAGAGTCAGAGATGGAGAGAATTACAGAGTGAGAGACAGACAGAGAGACAGAGACAGAGACAGAGACAGAGACAGAGACAGAGACAGAGAGAGGGTGAGAGTGAGAGTGAGCACAGGCCTGATTGTTGCACTTAGGCTACATATCACCATTAACCGAGGTGTCCAGAAGAATCCGCACATCTGAGACACTCCCCCCATGAGCGTTTGTTTACGTCTAGGTCTAGGTCTGGAACCACCTCACCAATACCAGTCTGCCAGGCCTCCCCCCACCCAATCTACCGCCTTGTCGTAATGATGAATGGGGAAGAGGAGAGGCTTCTCTTGATAGGTGAGAGCCAGAGAGAAATTAAATGTGAGCAGTGGGGAGATGCGCCGTGTCTAAGTGTTTATTATCAGTTTGATGGGAGTGTTATTCATTCATTACCCCCTTTGTTACTGGGAACTGTCAGAGCGTATCCTGCCCTGCAGAGTAGGGAGGAAGTCGTGACGGATAGTTAGATAACTGGATTGATTAGTGGAACAGTAAAGGGAACTCCAGCCACAGCCACACAGCGCTTCCAATTAGAGAGACTATTACAAGGTGAACACTGCCACCTTCTGGCAGGCAGAGGTATTTCAGCCAAGTATGGCCCCATTGATTGTAGTGAAATGCCAATACATCTCAATATAACAATACATTCGCCTGGTTAAGTGCTTATACAGTAAGATGATGAATGGGTCAGAACCAATAACCTATTGGCCAACCTATTGGCCTATTAGGACATATACAATTAGGCATGGTAACATATGGGAGCATAACCAAATGATGATCCTGATGTGGCAAGTATAAGTGTAGAAAAAGAGTGTAACATGCAACCAGGAACGTTTGAGGAGTACTTTCTATGTAAAACAAACAAAATCCATAGAAAAAAGTTGGAAACTGTTGCAAAACGTTCACAGAGGATAATACTTTTAGAGATTTAACCAATCACAGCTTCTCTGCTCCTCTGTTGTAAAATACAAGGATACATTAGAATATAGTTACTTTAACAAACACTAAGTATTGACAATAGGGTCAGGCTTAAGCTAAAGTTGACTGCAGATGGCCAGCACGGCCACCGGCCTGGCACCTTACCTGGTTTGGGAGCTGCACTTGGCGGTCCAGCATCTTGGACAGTCGGCGGACCGTCTTGTCCGGATGTTTCCGGGGCCGCTGGTGCACATGCCACCACCTCCTGCTGAGTGTCTGGGACAGCTGCGACCTCCACCTGGGAGTGACAGGCCTTGGCAGTCCTCCTGAGGCCCGCCTCCTCACAGAGGGAGTCCATGGGCTCATCTGACACACGACACACCCAACAACAGCCCTTTAATGTCCTGTACCCCAGGTTTCACATTGCCGTGTCAAACGGCAAAACCCAAATACGTAAATAATGATAATACATCTTAATACATCCACAACTACAAATGAAAACATTTAAAACAAAGACCACATTAACGAAGAGTAAATCAATAAAAGCCGGCGTAGATAAAGCCCTCGTTGGATGAAGACCAGCGTTGACTCACCGTCAGCACCTCCCGTCGGGAGCTCCCCTTTGGACAGGAACTTGCTCATCTTCTTCAGGGTCTTCTTGTGGGATTTGGCAGGCTGGAAGTTCAAAGCGTGGCATCTTGGCAGCCACACAGAGGTGAGGATTGGACAACAGAAATGCACACGTTTGATACCACTTTCTTACGACAACTGAAGTAACCCAACATAAGACCAGCATTAATATCAGAAATGCACACGTTTGATACCACTTTCTTATGAGAACTGAGGTAACCCGACATAAGACCAGCATTCATATCAGTGCATGTCTACAGCTACTTCATCTTTATTACTATGCAATATTATGTATTTTCTTATGATTTTGCCAGTGCACAAAGTTTATTAATAATCAGTGTTTACCTGATGGTGTATTGTGGACAGCATGTCTTCTTCATTGTTGGCTTGTAGACATACTTCCCACTTCTGTTAAATGAGAGAATAGGTTTGTATCATTCACTAGGCAGTTTGATTATCAAAGAGCAGAAATGGTGTGGCACAGTACAGAGTCAGTGAGTGAGTGAGAGAGTACGTTCTTGCCTTCTCCATCCTCGGTCTATGAGGTCCTGGTAATCTTGCACTGTCATGGTGTGGGACCACATCCCTGTACAACGCAGAAGCAGAACATCACGTTTTTATATCCGATTCAGGAAGCCATTCATTCAGGACCAACTGAAGAAATGACTAACTGTGAAAGGGGTCATTGGGTTTTTAAAACTATTTTAGTAAAGAACATTGGAGTAAAACCAAACATTGCTTCATCTTAAACAGACAAACAGAACTATGATAAAGCAAACAGCTCATATTGCAGTGAACCAGTCCCAAATAAACATTAGTTGACATCCAAGCCGCAATTTAGAAATGATACACATCAGTACAAAGAGGAACCATGTTGATAGTCCGGTGAGTGGGTCTAAACTCACATCCTGGGGACCATCCCCCTGGGACATGGGAGATTTCCCACCATGCATGAAGACTTTGTGGAAAACGCGGACCCTGGGGATCATGTACCCAAAACAGCTCACTGATACAATACATGACCCCTCTAGATATCATGCATGCACGTGCAGACTGTACGCATCAGCTCCCATCCGAACAAATCCCACTCCAAGCCATCTTTTATTTGTATCTATTTTTTTGTATCAGAATGCATCATGGGATTATTTTGATGCCCGTAAGAAAGGAACTTTCCCTCAACTTTAAAAAACAGTTCATAGCACAATTTGGAATAGGGAAGGCACCATAAATGGTGTCCATTATCCATCTAAACTAGCATTATATGCTATATGAACAATGCTCAAGTTGTCTGTCAAAAAAGAGGACAGGTGTGGCTATTTTAAATATTGGTCATTAGTGCAAATAATAAAAGCATTTTCTATTTATTAGAAACATAATTAAACATTGCTATGCTTCACCTGAGGTAACATCACCCATAATTCCACAGCTAATGCAGTGATGCTGTCTCACTGAAGTTGTTAAGACAAAATAGTCAGTTTGCTACCAGCTATCCTGTTCTTTTAGTCCCATATAGCAAGATTAGCTCCCTTATCTTAGGTCCTAGACAGCTCCTCCTCCTGACTGCACCAGGAAGTGGCTGAGTCCTGCTAGTCTCCATCTCTCCTCCAGTGTATTACAGTAGTTACACACAACAACATCAATCCTTTACTTCCTCTTATACTGCTTTTAATAGATCAGTAAAATAGCTCGGCCAGGTAAGACTGCCAATTAGACAGAAGCAACTCTGCTTTTAATAGAACACTGTTAGACAGAACTGATTTAAATCGATCAGTTACTTTAGTAATTGGGGACTATGCTATGATTAGACCTTGATATTCCCTTTTTTGTTTCAACAATGTTAACTATATACACATGACTACTATATGTAAATACGGTGGTTAGTGAACTTAATACAGTAATCTTATATGCAAGTTATCAATGATGTACTACATCTTGGAAATGTATGTTTCAATAAATCACATCGTACTCAGCATGCCTGTTACCTAGGCTCATCAGTAAATTTACTGAAAATAAATGTACACAGTAAGTGGACAGGCTGCTCTTTGGTTTGTACTGTTCGGGGAGTTACCGACATATCGCCACACAGTTGCGGTCAGGATTGTTCCATTTTATCTGTGTTTGATTCATTCATAAAAAAGATTAATAAGATGTATTTTATTTTGTAAAGTGTCTAAACCATTGAAGTCGATGATTAACTACACCAAAAAAGGGTTATGAACTCCTCCAGTCTGATTATAATACATTCAGCATTTCATCTTAAAATGTCTCCCCTCTCTGCAACTCAGCAGTAAAATGATATATTTATCTGGAAAACCTGCTGCCCTATTCTACCTTCATAGGTAACCCAAGACTTGCACTGACAGGCCGAATGCAGAGCGTCAGCTGCCGCATAGTCAACTAAGATCCTGACTACAAGACACAGTTTCCATATTGTGAGCAAGACAGTAGGGGAATAGTTTGATTTGGTGTTTTGTGTGTTAATTTGTTGTCCTGTAGGAGTACACTTTAAGTTAGAATGTGTGCATACAAGAATGAGGTGCAATACACCGACCTATCAAATCCAAAAAAATGGCATGATGTCATCAACTCTTTTGGCTTAGTGCAAGGATATAACTATAAGATACAGTCCAACAATGTTTCCATGGTAGGCCTACTAACTTAAACTTCAGCTTCTTAAATAATATACTGGTGTAACCATTGCACGATCAACTGAATCGATTCGGTTACGATACTTAATGGTATACCTAAAACACTTTCCAATACAAGCAAATACTGCAGCTTCCGCAGCATTACTTATCTATAAAGTAGCTCAGATAGCTAGTATCATTAGCATTAGCTAGCACAATACCGTGAAAACTGAAACTAACGTGTGTTGTTCTGATTGACACTCACCGTGGGAGAAATTGCCCTTTTCATTTTTACAATAGCCACAGCGGTAACCATCGTCTCCCCCGAAATACTCCACTATTGTGAACGAATTATTTTCTGCCATCCTCGGAGACTGGTAAGGATTTGACAGCTGCTGTTTGCTAGCCGGTGTCTGCTCTGGGAGGGTGAGAGCACTGTTTTGTGGGTGTGGCTTGAATTTGCAACTTCCGGTTGTGTCGTTTTTTTATTTATATACAGGGAAACGTGTCAATTAAACAGCCAAATTAATACAAGTAAAATTGTATCAATAATGGTAGTTTAGAAATATAAATACTTAAATACTGATTGGATAAAATACATGTAGGCCCTATTGTATATCAACTTGTTATATTACAGTTTTCAGTAGACTACTTCTCAACGTGTGCATTTGTTTGAGTCAGTTCAGTAAATGAACCACTGACCGCAGGATGCATTCAAGTGCATATGATAGAAAACAAAGTGTGATTTAAAGAGGTCAACAACACTAGCTGCACAAGGGTAGGATTGTCCGGTCAGCTAATATTGAACCGCATCCGAGTCACATGTGTACACACAAACACATGCATCACTTCGTCCAGAAACACCCAACTCTTTATCAGACCACTGGGCTCTGCGATGCACCATACTTTAACACTTTCAACCACAAAAACAAAAGTGATGATCCTCTCATCATCTGGATTCACATATCATCATCTTCAGCCGAGTGCTCTTGTCCTCGTTCGTTTTCGTTTTCCTCAGAAGAACAACAGGGCGTGCGGCTTGACTTGTTGTGGTTCTGTCTCAATTTGAATGACAATGGCATATACAGTATATGGAAGCATGAGGTTGACGTGTGCTCAAAGTCATGGGGCAGATTTGTGCTGACATGGTAACTTGCTTTATTCCAATAACAAAGCTCTGTGCCTTTATTCAAACACATAAAAGGCAGTAGAGCGCGGGCACAGGCCGGTCCTACCCACCACTGGTGCCATGATGGGAAAGGTAAGCACGCCCTGTGGCGACCCACATTCCTGCAACAGCCTTTAAAAAACCTGCCTCCCAATAAACATTATAATACTACTACTTTTTACTATGAAGTTTTTAAGCTTTTATCCAAAGTGACAACATGCAAGTCTTTAAGGAGAGGGTAAGAGATGATGCATCTTGCTCAAGGATGCCTATAGGTGGGCTGCGCAGATTGGGGATAAAACACAGTGCCTTTCGGCTTGTAGTCGAGCCAC
>OOFG01085789.1:0-12948 GCA_900323295.1 Molva molva
GTTGGCCCCTGGACCATTCTAGAAGCTATCAGACATTGTTAGGTTTGATTTCTTACTCACTCTCTCTCTCTCTCTCTCTCTCTCTCTCTCTCTCTCTCTCTCTCTCTCTTTCTGTCTTGCTCTCTCACACACACACACAAACACACACGCACACGCACACGCACACGCGCGCACACACACACACACTGTCTCTCAAACTTAAGTCCTAATGGACGGCAAAAGATTTACCACGCCATTAAGTGACTGCCATTTGGTATTAAAAGGCATACTTTTATTATGTTGCAGCGTGAGTTGAAGTGAGAGCAGTATATCAAAGTAACACTCCTGGTGGGACACTACAGAAAGGGAGAAAGTAATAAACAATTGGAAACACTACAAAGAAAGAAAAGGCATCCAAGCGCTGTTTAATAGTCACCAATGTTATACAAAAAAAAAATACCAATGGGAACTTCAATTCTTATTGTGTCCACATTTAAGCAGACACATGTTTATCCATAATTTGGGGGTATGCAGGATTCACTTAATTTTTTTCTATCAATTGAGTAACTTATTTACGTCTAAATCAATTACACTTTTTTTTCAATATTGCCAGTTGGCCTCGAAAACGTAAACAATTGTATACCATATTCTCCTAAAATCTATTTATAGAGTAATTGCACATGTTCAAACCGACCGCAAAGATTCAACATATTAACTTTTTCGTACAGCATCTGTTTTGCTGTAGGCCATGTTTTCAAATGGCCTACAACATCATTGCCTACAACACATGTTTCAAATGTTTGACTGCATAAGCCTAGGATCAACAAATATAAACGTGCTAAATTTAAGGGCACTGCTATGATTTTCACAATATTTGGCTTGCCATTTGTGCCAGGAACTATGAGGTGACTTTTCCAGGGGTCCTAGAGAGTCACGTTTCTTCTGACATAGATGGGAAACGTACTGGAAGTTTGCTCATGCATCTTTCATGGGTTCTTCTGCCAAGATCTTGTCACTTGCAGTGTGCTGTGACAGCTCCAAGGGACAAGGTTTCTTATTTCTCCATCTCCAGCGGAGGAAAGAGACTCCCCAACCGCTTTCCCTTTTAAGGGATTGCTTAAACACAATATAGACTTTCCTCTTTTTGACCTTTCACTCATACCTTATTACTCTGAATGACTCCCCTGCATAATTTGAATTTCACAATCTTCAACTGGCATTTAGCAATCCAAAACCATCCTTAACGACGAATATAATACAATTAGTAATGAATTTTTGTTTGCGCCCCTTCTTTTATTAAGGTTGGAGACAGAACGGCAGTACAGAAATAAGCATGTACTAACTACAACCCCTTTAATCGCACATAGTTGAGATAACTATTCAAATGACAGAAAAACGCTCCAGCTCTCCTGTACGTGATTTGCTCACCCACCCCACAAATGCAACCGACTGCCTGATATTTGGACCGATAGCAGACAGGGGAATTGCTGCTTGTCTAGCATGATGGGAAGGAGGAGGGTGTAGTTTGCCTCTTGGGCATGCTCACAAGATGACAGCATTAGAACTTCTAATCAGAGTTTTCTTTCTTCACTTGGGGGCCATTAAGAACAAATGATCAACTTTTAACAATATATCCACGGTTGAAAATGTACTTTAGAGAGGGTAAGATGGCTGGAAACCCTGTGGAAATACTGTCGAAAAAAATATCTGGCCTAACTCCTGATTAGGCCAGTGAATAGCTAATCATTCTTTATCCGTGGCTTGTTCTGCCAACGACGGTGATTTTTAAATGAATCGTAAGGCATAATGAGAATATGGTGTTTGGAGGAAATAGGAGAGGTGAAGTAACATAGCTAAGCTGGGAGCAGAAAAACAAAACATTTATTAATATTCCACTGGTGACAAGGCTCACCTGTGCAGCATTGCTATTGAACTCCGACCAGCCACTAACTAGTGAACTTGTATAACAAGAATTTAGGGAACCTACTAGTGTTCTTAGCTGGCTCAGCCGGTAGCTACACAAAGCACTGAGCTCCAGTTCATGCTGGTCCATTGGGAGCTATCTATCTCACAATGTTGTTTCTAAACATTAGTATTACCACTGGTTACTTTTCAAAATTTCTTAAACATGTGCTTCTTATAGTTAAAAGGGAATCAAACATTACATGCCAAACAATTTTTCACTTGTCACTCCACCCTCCATGTAGTATATAAACTTGTTCCAGTACAGACTGTGACCTGAGATAGCCGTACAATTTGAATTGCAATGTTTGCTGACACAAAAATATGTGGTGTGGTGTCTTTTTTCTCAAAGAAAAGAAAAGGGCGCAGCTTTTAAATGGCCTATTGCCCTTTAGTTTTATTGCCGAACAAGGCACCATAATTAACTAACATGATAAACCACAACATGGTTTTATGATCCTCAAAACGTATTTTGTATTCATTTGTGCTCCGTTAGAATGCCCAACAAGCAAGAAAAGCTGGAATATTTTGATTTTCATAAGAATGATAATCACAAGATTGTCCCACTTCTGCTGAGTAATCCCCCAATAATACATAACTAGAGCTGCATTACATAGTAATAGGAAACAATATACCCTCAATATTTCATAGTTAAACTATATACTCTCCCGTTTTCTTCTTGTATGTATGTATGTACTGTATGTACACTTTCACGATTAAATGCGGAAAAAATACTACAAAACAATTTTTTGTAATCGTTTATGGTTTCCTGGGTGAGTTTGCACCCCTTATTCTTACTTTCACCTTGAATGCAGTCACAATGCAACAAGAACAAAATTATAGTAATAAATAAATGAAAACCAAACATACAAATAACAGCATGCAAGCTTATTTGAAGGTGGGGGATGTCAATTCTATCAATGCTGTGTTCAAAATGTTCATTTGATTTAAAATTGACATGGTTTCCAACTAAGGATACTGTTGTCCTATATAAACATTGACATAATGTTAATGTTGAGGGAGAGAGGGATAGAGAACAAGAACATTTATTTGAAGTTTGCTTAGTGATTCAAAAACGATATAAAGGAATTAACTACACTCTTTTCCCAACTCCAAACCAATCTGTAAAAGCCTCTATTTCAATGGCCCTGTTAACACAAGAGAATATCTAGACTCTACAACCATTGTCGAATTTGATTCATTGAACGCTACATGCAATCTAGATTGAATGTAGCTTACACCTCTTCTGGAGTTGTGTTTGACAACAGTTACAGTTACATACATCTACATTTCTCGTACAACCGTTCCTGAGGAGAGATTCAAAACACTTGCGTCAACAAGGCCAATTAGAGCCAGTGCAAACATGTTGCATCATGAGTTGATGGAGAGGAGAATAAAAAAGCCATGATATTTGAGGAGTTCTTTCTATTTAATTCTCAAGAGAGTACAAATTACTTAAGTTAAGTATCCTCACAGTAGCCATACTTTTGTTCGTTATGAGGTTTCCCTGATCATACAGGAACAAACTGATGGATGAAACCAATGGATAGGGAGAGCAGAAAAGTCCCTCTCTAGCCTGCTCTTTAGATATCTCTATTTCAAGATTTGATAATCGTTCCGCAAATTGTGATTTGGAATCTAGTTAAGAAACCTTTGTGTAATGAGGACGTTCAGAATGTATTGCTCTAATGAATCACTAATTGCCTCAGCACTTCACTCACCTAGATTTAGACGCATGGAACACGCTCTCTCAATTGGCACTTCAATCAGTGAATCTTCTGCTGGACATAACATGTTGGTCCTTCGGCTTATGCTTTGATCCCCTGCCACATCTACAGGAACTGAAAAACATAAAGGAGTGGCAGGCACAACGAAAATCAATGAAGGAAAGATATTCTGCTCAACCGAGTATTGCAGAACATAGCACCAAGATGTGAAGAAATGTTTATTTTTTGTTGTTTTGTTTTGTTTTTTTGTTGGTTGATCCTAAAGAAATCCTAAAGACACAACACAAGAGAAAGGCATGGCCAAATGTTTGTCTGTTCTAAACTTGACTTGCAATATTATATTTTGTAAGAACAATCTTCACAAGATTTCCTCAACAGAGTTGCACTAGGACCCGGGCAAGGGGCAGAATCTATAAAAAGGGGCGGGAACCCGGGCCTTTCTTTCTGCACTGAGACACACCTGAGAGAACAGCTGAGGCTAGCCTTTGTTTGGTGTTTGATTTGGTAGGTTCCCTTTGTATAAATGTTTAAAAACAAGAGCTTGACAGTAAAACTGCAGAACCATGAAAATCTATTTTAGGTCATAGTATTAAAGTAAAGATGTGTTAAATAATTCTAACTGGGGGAGGGTACTGTGTTCCAGTCTAGCAAGGTATATTATTTACTTTTACTTTGCATATCTTTTGTAAAATGTTTCTTGTAAAGTTTCCTTTTGTATATTAATGTGCTGTTGTCTCTTTTAGTTTTCAAACTAAGACACTAAAAGAGGAGCCAACCACTGTTTTTCCCAGATACCTTACATTTTAGTGTGCCTTTAATTAATCAATCGAATGGGCCATTTTCCATGTTATATTTCTTGTGGGGCTTTCTTCTGTATTACAGGGGGGCTGAGTTGTAGAATAGCCATCTTGTATGTGTGAGCATATGGTTTGAGTCATCTTAGCTTGCCGTGAGTAGGTACTGTACATTTGAGTGCTGTAGAACAGTTCATTCGGTTTGATTTAGTGTGTGTGTAGTGGTGTTTTACTCATAATTTGCCAGCATATTTCGTGACGATTATCTCTTCTTGTAGACTAACCTCCCTGAGTGAAGTCTAGCCCCACAGTGTTTACTTTCTTTGTTTGTCTATTAAGCGTTGATTTGATTAATGTCTTAAGTCAATAAAGCCTATATTTTTGGTATAGGCGGCTCTGGTTCCAGTTTATTCTTGGTTTTGTGTGTCAAATAGTACCTGGTTCACATATATATGAGAGCAGGAAACAAACTGCAGACAAAAACAAAAGCATATACGATTACATCAAGCTCACTGCTTTAGATCTTAGCTCATGGACCTTTTCATACATTCACACTCGGAAGATCAATACGGCCAAATGCACCATGACCTGAATTAGATCTCACCACTTTACTGAGAGTTGAATTAGATGTTGACATCAGCTATAACAGCTTAATCATGGTATTTATTTTTGTTGGTATGCTCTGAAGCTTTGAGCATTCACATATTTAACAATAGTTTGTTGGCATATGAAAGGTACACGAGACAAAGTGGGACATTAATCTATAAAATAAGTATTATAACTTAAACTTTTTATTGTTTTCCGTTAAAAGATTTGAGATATGAGAGAAATGTGCCAATGTCCCTAAAAAATATATTTGTAAAACTTACATAGGTCTATCTTCTTGAGAATAACATGATCCAAACACAGCAAATCACAGATATGTTTTTTATTAGTCAAACTGAAACTTGTTTGAAGCAACATCATTTTTTTCGCCTGTACACAGAATCTGATTTTCAGGTTTGGACTTTACCAGGACATTATCTGTACATTTTCTAAATAGTGGTTGTCACTTGAACAAAGGATATGTCAAATCAAATGTGAACATTTAATGGAGAAACACAGAATGAACACATTCTTACATCCCTCATTTGCAGAAATATGAAGCTTCTCAACACACAAGACGATCAATGACTGAGTACAAGAACAGAATGCGCCTGTGAACCTCCTTCACCTAATATATATATATATATAAAGTCCTTACATCATGCAGACCTTGTCAATGATTGGTAATAATTCTGCTCCGTGAATTGTTCACAGGCAGCAAGTTTCTATAATAAATTGTAAACAAAAGAATAATGGTAATGAGATGGTAAGACTTTAACTCAAGGCATTTCCTTTTTTGAAAATGTCCACAGATAAGATAGAAAACGTATCTTCCAAATATGCCCATACAAATGTTTTTCTTAACTGATGTTTACAGTATACTGTGCCAAAGACTGAAGAACATCAATCTACACCAATAACATTTTTACATTGGTTATGTACACTACCTTTTTGATTAGCAAAACATGAGTTTAGTAACATAATCTGTGAGTGAACATTACCAAGCTATCCCACCCCATTAATGGACTAGTTATAAACCTCTCGGTCTAGAATAGTTATAAATCTCTCTTTTTGTTAAACTATCTTAATTTCTGGGTGAAATTCAGTAATCGTGTAATAATTTCTATAACAATAATCATATGATAGTTAATATCAGAATATTATTATATATATATTATAACATTTTCATGTTACATGTTGAGATGTTAGTTCTAGTACATACGTATTTGATATGGCCAAAATATTGCCTTGTCTGCATTGCAAATTGTGACTATTAAATAAATACAAAAAAGGTACAATGTGTATTAAGTTTCACTAAGCATCTGGTAATGTAGATGAATTAAACACTGATCTTAAATTAATGTATTCATCCCAAATTATTTGCTAACTGTTGAGACTTGTAAAGATTATTTGAAGGTTCACATAGTTTAATTTGACATAATTTGAAAGTTTTAATAGATTAGTTGACATCTAGTCGAGTCTAGACAATACCATTCCCTCCCACTTGTAGCTCTCTGTACTTTAGTTTTATATATTTATGTTTTGGATAATATTTTCAGTTAAGTTTTGACTATAGCTCATTTATTTGCTCTGTTCTTATCAAATTATTTTACAATAAAGGAATGTCCAACTGAAATAATACAAAAAATATGAAATACTTTTTACAATTTGTATCGTAGCAGAACAAATACATATGTGTATAGTTATGAGTAGTTGCACGTTTATCTGCATGTTGTCACTGCAGTGGTTTTACGGACAGGCTATAAAAAAAGCAAAATAAAAGGTGTCAAAACTACATTTTAAGGGTATCTATATGACAATCCTGAGCGTTTCAAATTGAACATAGATCGTTTTATCAAAAAAATAAATGGTATTGAAGAGACAAATCAGACGAGCTATGACAAACTGGTTCAAAATATTCCAGACAAGGCATTACCATACCAGTTAGCTAGTTACAAATGAAACAACATGGAATCCCATACTGATAGTACAAACACACTTCAACTAGAGACAGTGAGCCTGTGCGTCTTCATTGTAGGGTTTTCACTGTCCCAACATATCATTCAGTGAGTGAAAAATGCACATAAAAATAAGTCCCTAAATAAAAGCCATTGCTCTTAAGGGGATGGATTTCTTCTTCTTTCTTCCCATCATAATATACAGTTATAATTTATAATTTATGAACCATGCAATTCCTTAGTGTTTTACATATAATACAAGAGCATTTCAATTGTTTCGATTTTGATTCTGTGATGTCAGTGGTGTCATTTCATGGTGAAGGGATGGCTTGAACAAGTGTCTTTTGCAAATTAAATACATTTTTTATATATTTCACAACACAGTTGATATGAACGTCTGATGGTTTTTAGCATAGTTCAAGAAATTAAGAGTATGTCCGATGAAGCATAATTTAGATTTTGTATTTGTTAAAATCGCTGTACAATAGCTTACATGGCAGCGTATCTAAACAGTGGTTGATTATGTGACATAGTTGAATAAAAAAGATAACTAACCAACTGAAATACTAAAAACAACAACAATCAAAAGACAAGTGAAACAGGGGCAGGTTTAAATAATTGTACAAAAAAACCAAAAACAAACAGCAACCCACCAACACTGAACACGTATTCTTGAAAAAAATCATTGTAAATCAATTTCTTTGTACAGGTTGCACAGTTCATATTGAAACACTGGCTGGGATGCACCAGTATAGCAGGAGATAGTGGGCGCGTGAGGGCAGAGGAATGGGGTAAAGGGCTAGATGGGGCTGGGGGTCACTCTTCCTCTGTGCATCCGAGTATCTCTGCACGCATAGTGATTCTGCCGTACCATGACCAGGGAAGGATCCGGAGAAGGCGAGCGTAGATGGGCGGGTCTATCACATTTTTTCTGTGTGTGTCGTTATCAAAGTTTCCTTGGAAAACCTAGGGAACAAATAAACAGAAAGGAAACGGTTCATGAGCAATCAATTCAGGTAGTTACGAACAAACAACATAAAGCCACAAGCAAGACGACGCGTCCCCAAGAAGTCTTGGATTCAAAAATTATTATTAAACACAATAACACTAACAATAATAATTGTTATGTCTATCATCATCTTTAGCGTCATTGTCATCCGCACAACAGATGTGTGAAAAGCTTGAGTTAACTTAAATAGAGTTGATCACTGAAATAATCTTGCACACTTGGGAGTGAGACTACTCATCTTACTTTTGTACTGTTACTGTTGTAACGAGTAACGTAACACATATGTTTTGCAATTCAAGTAATCCGTTATTTGGTTACGTTTTCAAATAAGCAATCCGTTACTGATAAAATCCCAGACGCATTCGCACTGTTTCTGTTTCTTTCCTACTTCTTTGAAGGTAGCTGTGTATTGTGCATGTGTAGCTCAGCTAGCGAGATACTATTTACGACGCAGTAGGGTAGGCCTGATATTACACCATAAACAGAGTGCACGATGACTCCAGCTGAACGTAGCACTGTAACTTCTGCCTATTATTTCACAATTGCCAGAGTTTTGCAGTCAAACATGCCTTAAAAGTAATATTTTGAAGACTTTGGCAAATAATCTGTTTATCCCAATGGGCAACTTTGGATTATAGCAAGAAACAAACGCAGTGAGTGGAGAATGCTTTTTTAACCGACACGCTTAAGGAATCGCAAAAGCGTTTTTATTTTTGGTACTCTAACAAGTTTTTCTCAGTATGTAACACTGTATCGTAAGTTACTTTATAATGGCAGTAATATTGTAGTTACTTTTAAAATAAAATGTTACCCAACACTGAATATAACTAAATTAATTATAAATACATCTCATGAGTTCTTTACATTATGGTGTTAACAGCATATGTTTACGATCTTGCAAAGCCAAACTGCTCGGGTTGCAAGTGCCTTGCAACAACCTCCTCTTTCAATAAAACAACATGAAAACAACCACCAGACTTTAGTTTTTACCATCAATTAACATTGGTCCATTTGCGGAGCAGTATGTGCATCTACTTAACTCGGTAGGTAAGACAAAGAGGCAGATAGACACAATAATAAATAAATCCCAAATTATCTTTTGAACATCCTTTTATTATATGTAAAAAAAATGCTTGATCGTGATTTATTTTATAAAAACTTTTTTTTCTATGTAAAGAGAGAACTTAAGAACGAGTCATATGTAAATGGCTGTGTGCCATTAAGATATTTTTCCAATGGAAATTGTTGGGGACATACATAGGTAATACCCATTGTTGCAGCAAGCAACTTTGTTAAAAACTCTGACCTGTTGATTGTCACTAATAAAGCCATTCCCTTAAAGAGGAATTATACTTTATAACACTTCTGGTGTCATTTTCACACCTACCCATGCTTTTGTGTGCACCCCAGACAGTTTTTACGTTGCTTGATTCGATATTTAGGTATTCAATACCCATATTAGGCCACGTTAGACAGATAATGTCCTTCTAATGAATGTGTCAACCTTCATTTTTCGATACGTTATTTTATTATGTTAACATTTTATTGTGGATTTCCTTTTACAAATACAGGACCCTGGCTGTTTAGTGAAATCAAGGATGCATATCATTGCGCATGTACCTGCAGTCAATAACATTAGGTTGGTCGTAGAAATAGTGTTGTATGAGTAGTTGCTAGCTTAACCGACAATGTCTGAGGCCAAAGGAGATTTTGTTTATGATGATGGGATTGTTGTGCCATATTGATTCGAGCCTGAATACACAGAAGAAGAGCTGGTTAATTTGCAGGCTGATCATGCGTGAGCGAGTCAGGAATGGGCCAAGATCGAGGTAAAATAAGTCTCTGTTTCTAACGTTAGACATTTAGATTGAAATTCCTAATAGAAAAATGAAGGGAGACACATTCATATGAAGGACCATATCAGTCAATAGAAGCAGGTACGTGTGTTAACAATGCGTCTAACTTGAAGTTTAAAGTTGAATGGGCTTCTATTGGACGATGGAAGGCCATATCTTCAATATCTAAACATTAAAGCAAGCTACATAAAAGCTGTGTGGGGTTCACACCCGGGGAGGTGTGATTATGACACCAGAAGTGTTAAAAAGTATAATTCCCCTTTTAAACACCTATTCTGAATTATTAATAACAATAATTACAGGCTAATTTCAAAGTGTTCATTTCTATACACATTTTCAGAAAAAAATGATATTTTAAACAGTAAGTGGTTGACATTTAGGTTATAGATGATTATAGATTTATATAGATTTCATATATTTCAGTCAGGGTTTCAATCCCGACACCACACTAAGACTACACTTTCAAAAGACTTTCAGTGACCTGGTGGCCGTGGATGCTGGTCACTGTTCCATTTGAGTGTTTTCTTTAGACCTTTGACACAATCGATCTAATACCCTCTTTGGCCCGGAATTAGGTCTTAAGCCTTTTTGTTCAAAAAGTAGTCCAGCATGGTTTGAGTCTTTTACTTGACTTGCGATTTAGAGATTGATACAGAGTGATACATTGCTCTTTGATTTCATCTCCCGTTGACGGCTGTAACTCCCTGTATCACTCAGTCAGATATCTATCCATCGCCTACCCTCATTTCTTCTAACGCATTGCCAAGAAATGTGACCATATAACTCATGTTTGAGTCTCTTTGACTGGTTGCACGTCACTTTGATGATTGATTTTGGAAATTCTTGAAGTAACTTTTTTTTACGCTAGACGTGGACCTGCTGCTCCTCTCCTGACAACTAAGATGATCTTTTATCCCTCAGTGAGGCTGCTCGAAGCCTCTAATCCTATGGCAAGGCAGATTGCGGTCCATTCAAAGGTCTAGGCTCAAATCGAAAATGATCTGCTGCTACAGTCTAGCCCAGTCTACCAGAGGAGATCAGAGGGTATTCAAGGAATACATGGAAATACATGGCTGCTGATTGTAAGCATCTGCTGCTTGCTAGAAAGACACCTTCTTGTGAACAGGAGATACACAAAAACACTGTTGTCTTTGGCCATGTCATTGGCAGTCATAGGGGATCATTATCAACCATAATGATCCCCTATGAGTGCCATGTCATTGGTGTTGGCCTCATAGGAAATCATTATGGGTCAAAAGTAAAGCCCAGAAATACACATACCTTGTTTAACCGACTTGTATATACTCATATAGTTCAGTTCAGCCCTCTTTAGTCCTATTTAATAACGGTCAATAATGGCAGGATCTGCAAGATGCATTATTTGCTTTACTTATGTCACACATGTTCAATGCAATTGAGTACTCTGCTTACCATCCTACATCCATCCTCATACATAATGTTTCTCCCGCAGCCAGAGACATCCTCATGCTTATAAAATCAATGCAATCCCAGAGCTCTTTGCCCCTCCACCGCCATTTCACCTCCCACTCTGTGCCTTTTCTCTCGTTATTGCTGCGCTCTCTGTGTCTTTTATACAGACTTAGAATGCTTATTAGAGCAGATTTTTAGCCGAGTATAGACACATCATTACATCAAATATTTACCATGATAAATGCGAGAGTGAACCCCCCTATTAGTGCTGTGGTTGTTCTTTTTTGCTCTTATGAATAGATGAATTGTTGATAGATCTGTGAGTTCAACCTTCTTGAGATGGAATTTAGTCTATGTTTGTAATTGTAAGATTAACTCTTTCGAATATGTTATTCAACCACTGCATTCAGAACAAATGTCAACGTATACACAGTTCATAATAATCTTAAATAATTTGTGCCTCAAATCACGTCAAGTCACAAGATTCCTAAAAAATTTATATATTTTTCCCGCGTAATGATCCATTAAATTCACTCAAATTTATTTCTAAAGGCTGATGTTGTGTATTCTGGGAAGTTTCGGTATCATCGTTTGCAATGACATGTCTCTGCTTGATATGATTCAAACAACCAAAAGCCCATGTCACTGCAGATGAGGAATGGCATGTGAATGAACCAGGAGTTGTGTAGCCACAACAGTAAGGACAGCATACAGCACACAATAGAGCTACTGTATAAAAGGAAGGGCAGGCAGACCATAAAAAGCACAGGCTGATTGAAATATGACAAGAATCTCTCCCTCCTCTACTGTCTGGGGACCTTCACTCTTGGCAGCTATCTGTTCCCAATAAACCATCTGGAACAAGAGATGAGAAGCCTAACCCTAACCACAAAACACAACAAAGCTATAAAAATAAAGTGTAGATAGGTGAGGAATGGAGACTGTATCCTCACAACTTGCCCCTGTCATCTGAACATAGGAAATGACAGTAATGCTGGACGAAACTGACAAAAGCAAATATCAAAATGTAGTTTCAACAAATAAATGAACATAATGTGATGCCGATTTTTATTTTTACATTAGTGATTCACTGCCCTAAAGTAAAGAAAAATGGCAAGTAGGTTAAATAGAACTGAATAGAGGAACAGTCTAAGAAATTGTATCACTGAATTGATTCCACCTGACTATTAAAAGCTGAATGACAATATTAAGTCTCAAATGAGAAAATCAACATTGCATCACTACAAATAAAAAAATACTCTATTTTGCTTGTGGAATTACACTTCAGTGTGATAGCCCACTTCGTCGTTCCTGCTACATTTTCCAGTTCATTTATGATTAGTTGAGGATGTTCGCATATATGGTTATTTGTACGACACATCCTCCTTATAATATAAAGATCATCAGATCTCACTTGAATAAGTCACTTTTTGAGCCTGCGCATGGTGCAGGCTCTTCGGGCAGAAGTATAATTCACCATTAATACCCTCTCTTCAATTTTCTTGTGGAGTTTACCTTGGAAAGCTCCTTGTGCTCCAGTAAACTCCACAGCATCTTCTCATGTCCTGGGTGGCATGCTGATGGGCCTGTTTTCTCAGGCACAGCTGCAATCTAACAACTGAGAACCAAGTGAGCACTTTGCCTGAC
>OOFG01085790.1:0-13462 GCA_900323295.1 Molva molva
GGCTCCACCCTCCCGCCCCATTGCTATGTTCCAAAACGGAACCTTTTTTGAAACCTAACACTCCGGTCCGATAAAACCCTGATCTCCGTCAACCATGACGCCATGATCCCATCGATAGATATTGATCATTGTTATTTATTCATTGTTTTTTGGTCCAGAGCTGGAAGAGGAGTCCCCCATCATCAACTGGTCCCTGGAGCTGGGCACGCGGTTGGACAGCCGGCTGTACGCGCTGTGGAACCGGACGGCCGGGGACTGCCTGCTGGACTCTGTGCTGCAGGCCACCTGGGGCATCTACGACAAGGACTCCGTGCTGCGCAAGACGCTGCACGACAGCCTGCACGACTGCTCGCACTGGTGAGGCCCCCGGGAGACGCAGTCCACGCGACATGCATGGAGGCCGCTGTGCATTTAATTGGATTTTGGAGCTTCAAAGTAAAAGCATGGTTCACTTCAGTCAACCATGTTGAGGCTCCACACTAGAGAGACGTAGCGGGCTAAAATATGGGTTTCTAATTAACGTGATTGGTTGATGAGGTTATAATTGGCAGCATGATAACATGTATTACGCCCTGGAGCACACCATGGGGAGGTTAGGTTCACGGGCCTCCTCTTGCTGCTTAGCTTATTTACCAGGAAGGACAGGGGCTATCTTGATATTTAGACTTTTCAAAGATAAACATTTATGCCAACTCAAACAAAGTGCTCCTTCAGCTTGTATTTGAAGGATAATTTCATCATTTCGAATGAGAGCGACTGCAAACATTTGATGTAATGTGACCCAAAGTTGGCTCAAAGCGAAGCCTTCTGCACATGTTTTGATTACGCTGGTCCCAGTTAAACAAATAATATACAAAGCGAGTCTGTGTTTACTCCCTAGAGTGACAAGTGGGTTTCAACTGCGTCCATCTCGCTGTCTACTGTGGAAGCCAAATATATTGTGTGTGTGTGCGTGTGTGCGTGCGTGTGTGTGTGTGGTAGGTTCTACACGCGCTGGAAGGAATGGGAGTCGTGGTACTCCCAGAGCTTCGGGCTCCACTTCTCCCTCCGGGAGGAGCAGTGGCAGGAGGACTGGGCCTTCATCCTCTCGCTGGCAAGCCAGGTACACGCACACACACACACACACACACGCGCATGAACACACAAACACGCTCATTTGTATACACATGCACACACACATGCATGAACACACACGCTCATTTGTATACACACACACACACACACACACACGCATGAACACACACACGCTCATTTGTATACACATGCACACACACATGCATGAACACACACGCTCATTTGTATACACACACACACACACACACACGCATGAACACACACACGCTCAGTTGTATACACATGCACACACACACGCAAAACTGCACACACACACATGCACAAATACAAACACACACACGCACACACACGTGCTCGTTTGTATGCACACACACACACCAGTGTTTCCCCCCTCTATGAACCTAGCAGCGGCCTGCTGCCTCTGCTGAAATATGACCGCTGCTGCTGAATTATTTATTTTTTTTAACTCTTTGAGCCGCATTCCCACCCAAATACCCTGGTTTTTTGGTCCCATGAACTACATTCGGCGTTATACTGTAAGTGCATGAGAAGCCTAACCCTCTCTCGGACGCCGCAGTCTGACTGCCCAGACAGAGCTCCACACCAAAAGGCCGTTACCTGGGTAAGAGTGTTTTGTGGAGACTGGCACAAACAGAGGATTTTACACCTGTTTTCTCTAAAATGCGATCTTATTTTTGTTATGATGTTCACGATCATATAAAGACATATTGCTACATTTAAAGCAAGGTTTTGGGTTTACTGGCTCTTTAAGAATGAAAAATTGGAAGAATAATTGACACCCAGTGGATGTAAACAGTCACCCAGGGTACGGGTCACACAAACTAATAGTGTGTTTGTCAAATCACATTTTCTGAATTTACAGATGAGTTTAAAAGACTGATTAAAAGAAGTAAGAGAAGTGATGACTGCGGTGATGAGGAGGCGGTTATTTTGGTAAAGTTAGGGGGGAGGGGAGGTGGGTCTCAGCTGTCTGGCAGCAAAGGTTTGAAAGGGGAGCAAATGGATGTACAATTTTGTGGAGATACCAAGTGCTGCCGACCAGGAGGTTTCTGTGTGGGTTTTACATGTTGCCAAATACAATTTTATGAAATGTTTCTTGATACAAAGGCCTCAAGGGCCCTTCTGGTGCCGGCAGACACAGAAACCTCCTGGTCGGCAGCACTTTGCGATTGCACAAAACGATTTGCGAGTGGAAGGTTTTGCGCGGGCGCTTCACCTCCGCTGCTGCAACGGCATCCTAGGGGAAACACTGCGCACACACACACACGCACGAACACACATCCACGCACTCGCACACACAGGCATGCACAAATACAAACACACGCACAAGCGCACATGCGCGTTTGCATGCACACACACCAATGAACACATACCTGCATTTACTTTTTCACACACGCACACTTGCATACATTCACGCGCACACGTTTATTTACACACACGCACACATGCATTTCCATAGACACAGATATACACAACACTCACTGTGTTACAGCGTGTGCAACACATGCAGTCATTAACCATTAATTATAAAGAAGCCCCATTCCCGTAGCCCTTACTCTTAAGTGCACGTGGGCCGTCGTTAGTGCTCCTGTGCACCCTCGCCGTGCACTCTCACCGTGCACTCACGTTCAGTAATCACAACTATGGCTACTCAGGAGTACCTTTTATGTCGATTACCTAACACTTATTGAATCCCCTATATCTCAATACTTTATTTAGTGCTAAATGTGTATTCAATTAATCGCTTCATAGCAATTCTGCAGGAGAAATCTGTCCTAAGAGCAGTTCTAAATTGACTTTTGCTCCGTGTGTTGTGTTATTGTTGTCTTCTTAACAGCCCGGGGCCAGTTTGGAACAGACCCACATTTTTGTTCTTGCACACATACTTCGAAGGCCGATCATCGTCTACGGAGTGAAGTATTACAAGAGTTTCCGTGGTGAAACACTGGGCTACACGCGTTTTCAAGGTAAGCATCTGATGGCTATCTCTCTCACTGTCTTATTCTTTTCTCACGGTTGTGTCGGGCCGGGAAACTTATAGCGTAACTTGTTTGATCCAAGCGCTGATTGTAGTCTAGACATGGCTGACAGTGTGCTCCGCCAACAGCATTTACATCATTGTTGTACTGCTCAACTCAACTCTCTGTGTCTGCATACCCGACATAGCAGACATATCGAAAGTACCTCATTTGGATCGGTTGCCCCGGCTTGATCAGAGACAATCAATCCATTAATTAAAAAATACCTTTTAGGATCCTGTGACTTTGGCATACTTGGCTCCACAAAACGATCCCTCTATGTCCGGGTCTGTACCAGAGTCAGACCAAGCATTTGAGTAAATCCCTGCCTCTGCATAACAAACTGTGTGTTTGTGTTTATAGAGAACAAGAGAGAGACTTGTTATTTTCTTTGTTCTTGCATTGTCTTTGCGATGTTCCAGTAGACCCATCCATTAGAGAACATGTGTAAACCAGGAGGGCCTCCGAGTCCGACTCTGCAGGGAGAACGGTCTGTTTTTAATTTGCCTTCTAGGGTTTAGCACCAGGGGAGGATGAAAGTATTGCCGTAAAAGGGGCGGCATGTTGTGCTTACGCTCCTCACTCCCCCTCCTCTTGGAAACAGTCAGCTGTGGTGGGAGTTGCCGGGGGGAGGGGAGGCAGCACCAAAACAATATCCCTGAAACCAGGCACCCGTAGGGGAAGGGCATTTTGAAATGGTCGCCAGGTGAACCCAATGAGAACACAACGGGAGACTGTTAGGAGAGGGTGGCGGTGCCACTTGTGCCAAAGCCGTGGGCCCTTCAGCACAAAGTGGAAGTCATGAGATCAGACGCTGCGTTTGCCAAGAGGCCTCAGCTGCAGAGAGAGGAGAGAGCGTTCGCTGTATCACTGGTGTGACTCCCATGTGTCCGCCGCCCCCTCTAGGTGTGTACTTACCCCTGTTGTGGGAGCAGAGCTTCTGCTGGAAGAGTCCCATAGCGCTGGGCTACACGCGGGGACACTTCTCGGCACTGGTGGCCATGGAGAACGATGGCTTTGACAATCGCGGCGCGGGCGCCAACCTCAACACGGACGACGACGTCACCGTGACGTTCCTGCCGCTGGTCGACAGCGAAAGGAAGCTGCTCCACATTCACTTCCTCTCGGCACAGGAAGTAAGGATCTGGCATTGTCGGGGTTGTTATGGGTCTGCAGTTAAAGCTAGACCATAGTTTAATCGATTTGTAGTTTTTTTTGATCGATGGGATCTAATGGTGGGGGTGGGTGATGAATTTATGTCGTCTAGTGAGTGAGAACCAATATCTGCACAATTATGGAAAATAGAGGATACTATGGCAGTTAAGCAAGACTGGGTCGGAAAAACATAAGACATACATAACCGTAATTATCACACTGTCAGTAATTGATCTGACATCTGTATGCATAAAATGCTACAATAGTAATAATAAGACAAGATGTTCTTTATTAATCCCAGATGCGAAATTCTGGTAAAATAATAAATAGAATGTATAATAATAATAACAAAACAAGGTTTAAAGGTGCTGTAGGTAGGATTTAAGATGTGTAAAGAGTGAGCAAAAAATAACAGAAGAGCGAAGAATTTGAAAACGAAACCCCCAACAAAACGTCCCCTCTCTCTCTGCTCCCTCCCTCCCTACATTTCTCCACCATTGAGAAGTGTTGCAAGCATTTCACGTACCTGTGATTGACAGGTTGTCTACATTCTAAATTGGCACATACATAGCCCGGCGCAGCCAACTAGAAACAGATATTCTCACGGCACATTCACTCACTAATAGCTGACCGATGGCTAGGCCACTTCTAAGAAATGACACTAAAATAAGCTCTGACCTACAGCACCCTTTTAATTAACATTGCTAGGTAAAAATAAAAAAAAATAAAGATTCTGTATATTTCCTATCTCTAAAATGGTGTACTCCCTCCAACAAGATGGGGAACGAGGAGCAGCAGGAGAAGCTGCTGCGGGAGTGGCTGGACTGCTGCGTGACGGAGGGCGGTGTCCTGGTGGCGCTGCAGAAGAGCTCCCGTCGCCGCAACCACCCGCTGGTCACCCAGATGGTGGAGAAGTGGCTGGACGGCTACCGACAGATCCGCCCCTGCGCCTCCCTCTCCGACGGGGAGGAGGAGGAGGAGGACGACGACGAGTGACAAACCTACCCCCCATCACCCTTCCCCCACTACGTTTTTTTGATTTTGTTTTTGTTTGCTATTCCTTTCCTGACACGGACAAACTGTGAAAAGCCTTCAGGAGATGGCAGGGATCCCCCCTCCCCTCCCTCTCTCTCTCTCCCCCACACCTACACACACTCTCTCCCCGTCCCCTCTTTCTGGAGGACACTGTCTCACACCCACACACACAGACGCACACACACACATTTAAACACTTTTGATGTGCTATCCGTGGGTTGAGACCTGAGGCTGTCAACACGACGTCACTGCTGCAAAAGAAAACCAACAACCCTGAACCTGGATCTGCTAATGATGATAAAAGGGTCCCAGTTTACGAATGTTGAACAAACGGTTCTGGTTTTCAATTGTATAAAAGAAAGGTCTTTATTAATAGATGTTTAATGCATGCGGTTGTTTAAAAATTACAGTTGTAAGGATTTATACCAGCATCAATTCAACTCAAATACTTTATATAAGTTTGTAATTGGCACTGACAAAAACAAGCACATTTCCATGTGTTTCCCCTGGTAATGGCGTTGGTTGATTTACCCTTCTTGTTTTTGGATGGGCAGGGGAGCGAAGCAACAGCATATCGGTGGGTCAGATGGCCTTTTGGAGAACTAGATTGTGTTATCAAATACATAAGACTTTATTACCAAGCACTGCACATTTATTAATAAAATAATTTATATATAAATATAACCGCTTGAATCAAGGTCATATATATGAAGCTGTGGGAAAGGTGGTCGGTGCCTTCTCCAGTCAGAGCTACCTACAGTCACTAAGGTTTAGTGCACACATACACCCACATCATTTGGGTTTTGATTTGTATTGAGTTTACCCTTCTGAAGACTGGTTGCTATGGAAAGTTGAGTTGTGTGTGTGTGATTTTTATTTTATTTTTGCTCCAAACTTACTCTACTTATTTATTGTTTGAAGACCCTTTGGAGCTACTAAGAGCTTTGGATTAATGAACTTTTATTTTGTCTTGTCTATTATTCTTTGGATCGTGATGAAGACGTGTTATGTTGCACAGAAACATAGTAGCTGCAGTGAAAGAAACAAGGATGACCATCGGTGAAAAGTTTACCTTATTTTTCTGTGAGTATTTTTTTTTTCTTTAGTACCTCATTTTGGATGTTTGATTCTGGTGCTCTCTGCAGAAGTCGTGTGTGAGAATGAGACATTATGTTTGTCAAGCATAAATCCAGAAATACACTTTTGTCTCATCGCCACCTTCCCTGGTCTCATGTGTTGCTTTCTATCTCCACATGTTGTCCAGTTCACATTCATAACACATGTTTGCTTTTTACGCTGTCTTGTGTATTTCTGTAAAACAAAACAAAAAAACCTGAATTCTCATCAAGGTCCCTGTTAAGACTGCAACCTATAAAACCAAAGTTGGGAAAAAAATACATCCCATGTGTTTCTGTCGTGAATTATGTTTTCATCGTTTTCTTTTGTTTATTCTTGCCATGCTGTACTGTAACTGTTTCATTCTAGCCCTACACGTTCTGAGCATCAACTGTATGTTGCTTTGTATTTATGCAACAGTTGCAGCTGTGACTATGAGGGTTTGTGGATTTAGGCCTGACCTCACTATACAGTGTATTGCAAAGGATAGGCAAAAAAGGTTCAAATAAAATAAGAGGCAAAACCTTTTTGAATGTCCAAGTCTTCCCTGTTATTTTCATAGTGATGTCATATTCTTGGAAAGAAAGTGAAACACCGCCATGACCAAATGATAGTTAGTATTAAATCTTGTTTTCCATATCAATGAAATGCTATTCTGTGGCCAAAGTAGCCTGCTGCTTTTGCCTCACCAATGGTAGAATTGAGCACATGTGATTAAGACTCCTCGATTAAACGCGTAACTGCCCATTGGGTTCTAGCACAATCTAGTGGCCAGTCTAATCCATGACACCTACAAAAACAAGGGTAAATTGAAGAAGGTCATCGATTTGCGCTCGGGGTCTGCGGCAAGGTGGGTAACATCTTCATATTCCAGGGGGACTGGTTGGATGACCGGCTCGCTTGCAGCTTACATACGCAAAAATCGTAGGGAAATGTGTAAGTGTGTTATGCGGAGCCTTGCAGGATCTGGCAACACACGTGTTGCCAGTCAGCCGCTCCCTTTTAGTTTCTGCTGGAACCAGAGGTGGATTTAGCTCTGGTGCTGCTGCTTCAGGGACAAGACCGGGACACATTAGACTTTGATGTTGGGGGATACCGGAGTCTGCATGGGGGGCCCTATTTAAAAAAGAAAATCTTGTTTGACGCGTGGTTGTAATTCCTCCTTAGTCCTGTGGGGGGCAGGAGACGCGTTTACCCTTCCGGAAACCCACAAGACAAAGAAGAAATCACCTTTTTTTTTTTAGAACTAAACTTTGTACATGTGTTAAGTCGTGACTATAGAACGGGTCATAAATACATCGAATACACCGCCTGGGACATTTAACATATCCACTAGGAGTCCGCAGAGATGAGCGTTTCGAAGGACGCTCTTAAGCTGTAACGTTAACTTCTTCAACGTTAAAAGGCGTCAGAGTTTGCTTGTTAGTTGGCCACTAGTAGCTCTATCCTAGAACAGAGCGAGGTTATGACCTCTTTAAACCCTCACGTATTAACTGACCCACTTCACAAACATAACGTTTTTCATTCTCCAGAAATGGTACAGGGGGGCGTGTATTAATATATTATGTTACTTTCTGATCATTAAAGGGATCATATTAAGTATTTTAGCTTTTTTCCCTTACCTGGTTGGTGATATAGTGTTTCTATCCATGTATACAGTCTGCTAAGCTACAAAGTTCATATTCTACCCCAAAGGGAGTTACCCCCTCCTGAATTTTCTGGAACGGCCGGTTTGCCGTTAGCATTTACCGCCGTAATGTCGTTCACATATGACGTCATATAATCACGGAAGTCCAGAAGTCCCGCCTCGCGGCCACTAAGGCACACGCACAAACAAAGCTGTTGACAGCAGTGCCCGCGTGGAGTTTGGTGAGTTGAATCGACATGTCGAGAAGACGCTGTACTAAGTGCGACCGCGTAGTCCCACTGTACGCACTTCCCAAGAACGCCGAATTGAAGAAGAAGTGGTTGGAATTCATTTACAGTGGTGTTCCTCAGAAGTGCAAGTCCAACCTTTGGTTGTGTTCACTGCATTTTAACGATGACTGCTTCCTGAATCGGGTACAGTACGACGCGGGATTTTCGCAACGTTTACGCATACGCCCCGGGGCATTTCCCACGTTGTTGGGCCGAACTGGAGGTTCGGGATCAAACCCTGTAAGTATGCTTTATTATTTGTGGATTGTTAAAACGAGCAAGGTAACTACTACCGAGTGTTAAACTGCGGTGATGTTGGTTGTAGCTGAGCTGTGTTCACCCAGTGCGAAATCAACCTAACGTTATTTTGTTGAAATATTGCGGTTCATCAGCTGAAATCCTCAGCTAAATTTCTACCTAACGTTGTGTTGAGTTTGATTTCAGTTTTTTTTTTGTCTGCATGTGTGTATTGTTCATGTGTTAACATGTTATTCCAGGTGTATGTGTGTTCTGCTGATTTCACAGGGGGACATTATTTTAGATGTTGACTGTTTTTCATCTGAGGCAAAATTTGTTTTAATAACTTAATTTGCCTCTAAGTCACGACAGGACGCAAGTACTCTACACCAGTCCACTCAAGCCCGATTCCGTGATGCAGGATGCCAAACTGACCCCCCACAAACCGAGTGGCACTCAGTGGGCACACAGACGTGGGATTCTCCACACATGGTCTCGGTTCAGACACAGTCTTCCAGAGGTACACCGGGGCATCCATTGAGCAGCGAAGGTATATAACACGGGCATTAAAAGTGTTATGGCTTTTGGATTTGAGGCACAGTACCTGGAAATATTGTACTGTACTGAAATATGTATAATATATCTGGACTATAGGAAATACCGTGCCGTTTCTATACATTTGTGGATTTCACATGTCGTGCTCACTTAGACCTTGTGGTGATGTTGGAGCACAAACATGTATTCATTTATTTTCCTTTTCTTCATAGGAACCCAGGCAATGGTGGCTTGCCCCAGAGTGGGCCCTGAAACCATGTCCAGTTTCCAAGATCTCCCACGGTCTGCCACACCTATAGAGGCCCCAGGTTTCAGTCCGAGCAATAGAGTTTGTGTGAAGGAGGAAGTGGAAGACCCTATAACAGAGTTCAAAGTGGAGCCCCTTGACCCATCGTCTTACCCTTGTGACTCTGTAGTTAAAGAGGAGCCAGACATGTCGTAGGTTACGTATTAGTACTAAATAACTTATTAGCGTAGATTAAGATAACTGTTGGACATCGAATGCAAAAATGTGTCGTTCTTTCTGTTGTGTTAGGTTTGAACCAAGGTCCACGTACGACAATGCAAAATACATTGTATTCGAAGGCTGCCTCAGAGAGCTGTTCGACACCTGTCCGGCGTGCAGCAGACGGTGTGAGGTCCAGCAACGACAAATTGGGACCTACGTGGCCTTCAGTCAGCGTTGCAGACACTGTGATTACTCCAGATGGTGGCAGAGCCAGCCCGTTGTAGGAAGTACCCCCATTGGCAACCTTCTGCTATCAGCTGCGACATATCTCACTGGTGCATCATTTTTCAAACTGGCAAAGGTACTGGTAATACCATTCACGGCATATGAAATTTGCAATCGGTGAACCTTTTCCAAAACTTTTCCTATTTTTCGCGTAATCTTAGATCTTCAAGGCCATGCAGCTGCAGACCTTCAAACACGACACCTTCAGGAGGCATACTCGGTGTTTCCTGGAGCCTGCTATTGTCCACAAATGGAAGAAGGATCAGCAGATTCTGTTTCAGCAGCTACACCAGGGGGGAAAGGTTGCAGTATGCGGAGGTATGCGAGCAGACTCTCCAGGTAAGCCAAAACACAGATTAAAAAAAGAGCCGTAAATGAGTTGGTCTGTTCTTAAGAGCATCCATCTTATATATTCAACTTGTATTGAAAAGCTTTGCAACTCTCCCTGTTATGTAATTTCCTTTAAGGGTACTCTGCAAAGTTTGGCACTTATAGTCTTATGCACATGGAGAGCAACACCATTATAGACCTTCAGCTGGTCCAGGTGCGTTACACTTCATTTTTTTGTTAGGCTTGCAAAATGTTGATTCAGTATATTTATGCATTGCGTTCATATCTTTGCAATTTTGTGTTCCCACCACCAGAGCAACGAAGTAGGCGGTAATTGCCACATGGAGAAGGAGGGACTGAAACGAAGCCTTGATCTTCTGGAGCACAACGGTTTAGATGTGGACTACATTGTTACTGAGCGTCAGCCACAGATTCAGAATTATCTGAGGGAACGCAAGATCACACAGTACCATGACGTGTGGCTCTTAGAGAAAGGTAAATGTTCGTCCAAAATTATTTGTTGAGCCCCCTTCACACATAGTTCCAAGTCAATAACTGGGGTAACATTGCAAGCACCGTTAGTGATTTACACTATTCACACATGCAGCTACGTTCAGGAACATTTCTGTCTTGCGCCCGTTCACACATGGCATAGCAATGCCGGAATATGGGCCAAGACACAGTCCAGCAAAGAGCGATAATGCAATACTAAGAGGAGCTCCCTTATTTCGGAACCCGTCCCGTTTCCAAGAAATTATTGAAAAAAGGAGCTTGTTAGCATATAACAGAAGCTGTATTGATGTTGTTATCGGATCACCCAAAAGCATTGGCTCATTAATAGAGCCCGAGGTATATCAGCCGTGTTAGAGAGGGAGAGATAGATATATATATCTGTCTCTATCTCTCTATCTAAATAAAATGTGCCTTCAAAATAATAACAAATCTATTCTAAATATACACATTTTTCCTTTCATAATGTAAACAACGATCACAAAAAAACAGAACACTTTCAATATCTCTCTTGTTTTGGTCATGTTACTCAAGGCTCAATGGTCAAAGTGGATAAAATACTCCACAACAAAAGAGTTCTCTGTGATGCGGTGAAGCTGAGTCACCACAACCAGACATCATCCCTGGAGGCTTTCCAAAGCCTGATCCAGCATTTCGTACCCAAGAATGTGATTTTCCCTTTCATGGGACTGTTGTGCAGGTAATACTTTTGAATGGATTGTGTAACATCTTATAACAAAGTTACTGATTAATGGCTTTTAAGTCTAATGACCTAATCAAGTTATGGATCATTGTCTTTTGACATTCTATTATTGTAGGTTGTACTTGGCAATCATGCACTACAATGAAAATGCGGAGCGCAAGCAAGCTAGGACATATTCAGGGCAAGCTGTCACCGAAACAGACCCTACATACAGTAAGTTGGAAATCATTTATTTTTTATAACCATAAGAATAAAAAACCCAAATAATTTAAATAACTATGTAAAATGAATGATTCGGAAAAGTAGTAAGTCACAAAGTGACCAATAGAATGCAATGTCTTTACAGACTATGTGGATGCACTGCTCAAGCTTGTCTTTGACGAGGTGCTCGAGGACCCAACACCATTTTTTGAGGAGTTGAAGTCCATCCCCATCCCTCCCGACGGGTCAGCCCAGTATGAGGGACCCTCCAAGGAGGAGGTTGTGGCCCGCCAGAGTCAAGGGGCGACGGGAACCAAACACGCTGTCCAGCAGGACCAGGAAACTCCAGGCGTATTGAAGAGGTAAGAATCAATAAAACACAGGGTGCAGTTTCCAAGTCCGTTTGTCCCAAACAGACCAAAGAGCCAAGACGCAATGTTCCATCGTTTATTCGTGGGCTCCTGCAGGATACCCCAACAACCAGCTCCGTCCTGCGACATGGTTGACCCTCTTCTATGTTACACTCGGTCGCTCGGTGTTACTCTCTCTCCCATTGTGCGTCACTCTCTCCCATCATGTGTCCTCTCCCATCATGTGTCACTGTCCCATTATTATGTCCTCTCCCATCATGTGTCACTGTCCCATTATTATGTCCTCTCCCATCGTTATGTTCTGTCCCATTATTATGTTTTACTTCATCACAGACAACGGTATATGAAATCACATGACAAGGGCGGGGCTATCGGATACCTTCCATTCATTACCTGTTTTCTAAGTTAAACATACAAAAAGGTGTAACCCTGGTTCCTATAGGGTTACCGTTATACTGAAAAGGCCATTCCCAGCCTAAAGATGTGTCTGATGATTTTAGATAAACCCCATGCGGGCGGATTAAACCAAACGGCAGGATGATTATCTACATCTTCTGATTGATCGGTGGAAGTTTCATGTAAACAAATGTCTGTTAAGTCACATCGGCCAAATTTGGTAATACAATGGTGATTGAGCCTATGGCCCAATGATGACAGCCCTTGCATTTACAGTATTATAAATGTTACAAACTGGCTGCCGGTGTCAACACTTTGTATATCTCCGAACAATTACTGCTTATCGCCAAAGGTGTCGCCAAAGACAACAAAACCGAAATCTCCGAGATGGCAATTTAAATACAGGTTAACGTACATACTATCCTAGTATGAAAGGATGTGAATTGTAGTTATTCTACTCTGTAGCAATAAGCTAAGTATGGTTAACATATTACATGTTATTATATGAGCATTGAAGTTATAATGTAGAGTATTCTATGTTATTGTACAATGTCGTAATGATATTAATTAGCTTCCTGTGTGTAGCTGCCGACCAATCGGGCCGTGCAGCTGACCAGCTGACCTGTGCTGCCATTGTGATGTCCCCTGACCCCAACAAGGCCTACAAGGTAAGAGGCCACTTGCAGAATCCCCTAAAGAACAGTGACTGCTTTTAGACTGCAGTACCTTGTGTTGAGTAGTTGACTTGACTGTAGTACCTAGTATGGAGTATTGTTGACTATAGTACCCAGTATTCTGTAGTATTGACTGTCGTGTACTGATTTGTACTGGCCTTGCATTGAGTATTGTTGACTGTGTTTTCAGAGTGCATGCTAGACTACCAGTGCGCTCTGGAGATCATCCATCTCCACATCAGGACCTCCTCATCAACAAGGAGGTGCGGACTTCCTTTTTCTAGAGGAGGAGCGCACCAGCCTGAATCTCCTGCTGCTGTGTTCAGGAGTGTCTGTCTGTGTTGTCCCGTCAGTGAGTCCGCCAATAGACACTTTTATTTCACACTCAAATGCTTCTGGACGGTCTCCAGAAAGTC